>VUQS01017776.1:15165-26580 GCA_015108495.1 Heterochromis multidens | reverse complement strand
CCACCCTTTTTTCTCCCTTTGCTTACTGTACCTGTGTAAATGATGCCTTTTTACTGCAACATTCATCTATCTACTGCATTGTGTGTGTGTGTGTGTGTGTGTGTGTGTGTGTGTGTGTGTGTGTGTGTGTGTGTGTGTGTGTGTGTGTGTGTGTGTGTGTGTGTGGGAGAGAGAGTGAAATCTCTCTTTAAGACTGGCTGAATATTAAAAGTCTGTTGAAAAATCTGTCCCCATGTGCAGTCTGGTGAAAGAAGCCATAATATTCAGCATACTTGCCAACCATCTGTGAAAAAAATATCACCATAAAATACTCAGTTGGGTAAATTCTGCAGCAGATGACTGACATTAAACAGGAAGGAAATATTAAATTCTGGAGTCTACTTCACTGACGCAGACATTTTTAAAGCCCAGGTCAGTGTTAAGTGCAAAGAAAAATAAAATACAATTACTTTCTAAGGAATATTCTGGTCTAATTCACCCAAGTCGTTAATACTAACATTGTACTTATTGAGTTAAACAAATGAAATTAAGGATCAATATGTCTGTCTAACATCAGTAATACTGGGTAATGATTATATATTGTGTGGTATGTGTTGCAAAGATAGTGTAATGAGTAGCTGATTAACTTTAACCTCCTGACACCTGACCTCTTGTTTGAGATGCATTTTTAATTTCTCCTTGTTATTTGGGATTAGTTGGATAAGTATAACATGTAAGCATCATCTTTGAACAGACTTTTTAAAACTATGTCCTCATATGGGGACAGCTGGTTTCTTTTACAGCGTAACACAGTAAAGTCACCATTGTTTAAAAAACTGTAAAACACTTTATTGAGCAGAATGAAATGCAGGGTGCAGAAAAGCCTAAATGTAATGCCCCCACATTAGGATGCACAGGGTCATAGGAGGTTAAAACAGGAGCAGTTTGTAATAAAAATTCCTTTGTTTCATGAGCACAGATGGGCCAATAAATAACAATAAACTAAAAAATAAGCAAACAAAAAATATTGGTACCACCATTGGCCAAATTATACTAGTCAACAATTTTTCAGATGATGCCTGCTCTAGAGTTAAAATATGCTATTTCTAATAGATTTTGATGTGCTGAGACCAAATATAACTATAATAAAAAGAACTGGAAACTCCATGATAATACATTTTACACGGGTGTGTGTTGTGTAAATTTAAATGAAACTGACCACTCAAAGCACTTTAGACTTTGAGTTACATACATTCATACAGCACTTCATGACAGCTTGTTTCCACCACTGAAAAAAAAAAAAAAAATTTGCCATCAATAAGTCAAAATTTTGAGTCATCTCAAAATTTCAAGTTAGGTATCTCAAAATTTCAAATTACTCAGAAGTTTGCATTAGTACATGAAAATTTTGAGATACCTATCTTGAAATTTCAACTTAGCTCTACCTGGCACAAATCCATGGCCAATTTAGAGTCACCAATTAACCTAACAAGCTGTGGGAGGGAACCCACACAGAAGGGGCCCAGCTGGCAATTGAACCAGGAATCCTCTTTGCTGTGAAACGAGAGCTAACCACTGAACCGCATAGAGAAGACTTAATATGAAACAGTATAATAGAAAGCAAGGTTTTTCTAAGTCCACATCACAGGGTTATTCACACACACACACACAAACTGGACTTAATTTATTTAGAGCCCAGGCTGCCAGGTAGGGTCAAGATGTTGTTTGTACATGCAGTGGTAAAACATGGAGAAATATCAATTCCATCAATTCCCCTGAATATAATCACATGTAGATATGCTGGTTTCATCACTTGACTCTCTATGGATGTCTCCACAACCGGACTTACTTAATTATTTAACAATGTAGGGCTCCAACAGAGGAAATGCAAAGGTTATATGGATTTCACTGTTCACCAGTGAAATCCATAGAACTTGCCAGTACTTTCAGCAGCATATCGTTAAAGAGAATGAAAAATATTACTTGTGGAACATTTCAATATGCTTTAAAAAACATCTAACTTTACTTTGCAACATTATAAGTTTCCTGCTGGTCAAATCCAATCTCAGGGTAGCGGTCAAAAGGTCAAACAAATAAAATGTCAAATGTCAAATTTGATAATTGTGTTAATATGAGCCCAATTTCAGCAAAATTGGGTGAATAGTTTAGGAAGAGTGGCAATCTAAAAATTAGCACCTGCCCTTGTTTAGGCAATTGTTGTTGAAATATGGTGATTATTTTATTTATTTATTATTTCATTTCTGGTTTTAATTAAGAACTTTTGGTCTTAGAACTGACTTAGTAACATATAAAAAACTATTGAAAACTAGAGCCAACCAACAATTTTAATCAGTAACCCAAATTAATAAAGCTGTAGACCAGTGTTACTGCTTTAAACATCAGAAGCAACACAGAATTTGTCTGGTGATGTAAGAGTGAGGGCCCCATTAAACAAATGTGAACAAGAAAATGAGAGCCTTTATAGAGAAACAAGATATACACAGTCCACAAATAAAAATAAAGCAGGAATGCACAAAAAGACGCACTTGGCGAGGCAGATAATCACAGCAACTCAGAGAGGTGAGTAGAGAAGCTTGTTTCCGCCACTGAAAAAAAAATGTTTTTGCCATCCATGTCAAAATCTCGTGTTATTATCTCAAACTTTTCGGTTATCTAAAAGTTTCAACTTATTTAAATTGAGTTGGTAAGTTGCACTACTAGTGGCTGTGGCTCAGGTGTACAGCAGGTCATCTACCTATTTGGAAGGTTGGTGGTTCAAACCCCAGCTCCTCCTGTCCATGTGTTGAGACAAGATACTGAACTCTGATGCATCCATTAGGGTGAGTGTTCAGGTATAGCACTGCATCAATGTGTGTATGACTGAGACATTAGTAGAAAGTGTTTTCAGTGCTCAAAATTAAGCAGAAAGGTGCTATATAAGTACCAGTGTATTTAACTTTTGAGAAAATAACTTGAAATTTTGAGTTATTAAGTCAAAACTTTGAGATAATAACGTGAAATCTTAACTTATGGATGGCAAAAAATATTTTGTTCAGTGGCGGAAACAAGCGTCCACGGGTGGAAATCTGGAAATCAGAGGGAAGAAAAGGCACTAACACACTGACGAGATGGAAGGAGGCAAAGACAAGGAAATAAGGAAGGCACCAGGAGAACATAGAAACACGAGAAGGAATATTTTCAACATCAAAACATAAATACATCACAAGAATCCAGGACCATGACATAATTTCACACAATAGTGCTTCCCTAAATAAAATACAACTCTGGAGTTCAGCAGCAACTTTGATTCAAATAAAGAAACCCAAGCAGTAAGATGACCAACATGGTTTTTAGTAAATGAAGTTGAACAGTTATTATAATTACCCAAACTACTGCAATTATCTGCTACAGCTCACAATAACAGCCAATAAAAGCAAAACAAGTTCACACACCACAAAATTTGTATCAATCATTAAAAATAAAAGAGAATTAAAGCTGAGATTCATCAAAATAAAATGTAAATCATATTCTTTCAACTGAGTTTCTCCATTGTATTTCACCTTGTCATCAACACCTCCCTGCGGTGGTAGGGAGCCTGACTCACAGTATGAGAACAACTGTAGTGCATTTTACTATAACTGTTAAATATAATGTCTGCATGTACAACATTTTGATTTGAGTCAAAAAATTAGAGGTGATTCAATAAAATTGTGCCAGTAAGCTTAATTTTTTCAAAGTGTTTTTTTTAAACAATATACTCGTTTTAACAGTTATATCTGACAAAGCAGGACCTCATTTACAGACACATTCTGCCACAGTATCTGAGTCACTTCAGGCTCTGCACACTCTCTGATATCAAGAAACACGTCTATGTCTCTATGTGCTTGTAGTCTGTTTCATGCTCCTCATAATGAAGCTACTTCACCTGACACTCACTGTTTGTACCTACACTGTGGTACCCTTTATGTAAGTCATTTAGCAGATGCATGCATATTGGATGTAAAGTGACCTGAATATGCAGTGTACAATCTTTTTACACAGTTTCTGTAGCGATCCTTGACAAATCTTTGTATTTGCCACCCACCCCCCACCAAAATTTACAATTTATTTATTTACAATCACAGAATATGATCTACATGCTCTGACACTAATGAAGGGGGTAAAATTAGACAACCTCCAGCACGTCACATCTCCTACAATTCAATGCTCCATTTAGTCTAAAGTGGCTGATGATTATGACAAGCTGGATTACCATCCCAGCAGCAGTAGAGTGGCAGGGTGACAGCGGTCTTGGTTCAGATAATTTAACATTTTTTAAATTCAAAACAGGTTGTTCCATCTCATCCTCTTTTTTTGTTTATGAATAAATGATTTCTCATCATTGGCTTCTCTCCCTGTTCATTATAACTGGAATTATTGGCCCGCACTTTCACTCATACTAATTCACCAGGCTGCCCTCTAACCACACACACACACACACACACGCAGACAACCCCTACACACATTTAGCATCTTTACAATGACTGGCTCCCTCATCCATGACTGAATATAATGAATAAATGCTTGACTGGCAATAACTCTTATTTGTTCTAAAATTGAAGTCAGAGTTCAGATGTAATGATGGCAGACATCCACCATCAGCACCATCTTTCCTTTCAATCACCATCTTTCCTCCATCTATTCTGCTTTTGCTGCACTGGAAGCATCTTTCCAGTATCAGGTCATGCCTTGCATCCTCTTAGTTAGAGCAGAAAATAAAATGTACATTTCCCTTTCTGATATTTTTCAAGGCCAAGGAGAAAAAAGAAAACAAAACAAAAAAACAACCGTAATCTACTTTGTTCCACACTTCTGCATTTCTTCAGTAAGAACAGTATCAGATGCTTTATGCAGGTCAGACAGATGAGCATAAATCTAGCACACCGGGAGATTCATGTGCAGTAGAAACTGCGTATTGTGTCCTAAAAACATATATTAACCAATGGGAAACCATCATGCTGCCAGGAGGACATTTTTCAGCTCAACACCAGATGACGATGCCTGTGAGTGAGATTTATCTTGTCCCAAAGGATTAATTCAGGTTAAATTCCTCTTAGTTTTTCAGACTTATTTAGCATCACCAACAGGGCCTGGTGGTCACTTAGAGAAGGGAATTATCACCAAAACTGTTGGACGGATTGCCACGAAACATTGAGAACAACATTTATGGTCCCTCGAGGAGGAACTCGGATGTTTTGGATGATCTCCTGGCTTTTCCTTTAGTGCTACCACATAATTAATGTCTTTAGTTCATAATGAAACATCTTGATTCTGACACAGTACTGTGCAAAAATCTTAAGCCAACACTCATTTCTTCACAATTTTCTTCCAAGGAGAAGGACTTTCTTAAAGTTTTTTAAAGTGGTCATGAGCAACCTTTCAGGGTGTACCCTGCCTCTCACCCCGTGACAGCTGGGATAGGCTCCAGCCCCTTGCAACCCTGAATTGGATAAGCGGAAGAAAATAGATGTATGGATGGATGGATGCTTTTTGTCGTTTGTTAAGCCACCTAATAATTGACCCATAAATCATTCAAACACAAAAAAGCATCTTACTCAAGGGATGAACCACTGTTTAGTTTACATACAACAGACAACTTAGGAAAGAGACCATTTTCAAGTATCTTTAGCCACTTTGTTACTAGCAGACTGTCAAAAAATTCAAAATTTGTTCCCATTTTTTTTGCAAAAGATAACACAGTTTGACAGGCATAAAATTTTATTTTTGCACCAACAAGGTGGTTCCAAAAGAGCTACTAGCCAAAAACTTGGCATACCCCGGCATGGTGCGCAGTGTGTCCTTAAAAACTTGGGTAAATTGGAAAAGAGGAGGACAAAAGAAGAAGTGGCAGGCCTTAAAAATTATCTACAGCAGATGAACAATTTCTGAAAGTCATGTCCTTAACAAATAGGAAAAAATCCAGTAAAGACCTGACACAGGACCTGAGAGATGCATCTGGCCCTTCAGTTGATCCATCTACTGTTCACTGAAGCTTCATTGGAGATAATCTCAGTGTAAGGGCAGCTGTCAAGCTGTCTTAAGGAAGGGAAACAGGGAGAAAAGGCTGAGGTATGCCAAATTACACAAGAACTGGACTGAAAATCAGTGGCAACAGGTCATGTTGCCACTGATTGTTCAAATCATCATCACTATGTACGGAGGAGGTCAGGAGAGAGGTACAACAGTGAGTGTCTACAGCCATCTGTGAGGAATACTGTACTTAAATAAATTACAAGATAGCTTGCCTAAGAGAATTCAGGTTTTGAAGAATCTGGAAAGCAACGCCTTTATTTTTCAGCATGACAATGATTCCAAACACACTGCCAATGAAGTAAAAGCATACCTGGATAGAAAAAACACACAGTGGAACACTATCAGTCATGGATTGGCCTCCCCAGAGCCCTGACCTCAACATTATTGAAGAAGTGTGGGATCATCTTGACAGAGAACAGAACAAAAGGCAGCCAACATCCAAAGAAGAGCTTTGAATGTCCTTCAAGAAGTCTGGAGAACTATTCCTGAAGACTACTTAAAGAACTGACAAGAAAGCTGCCTAAGAGAGTTCAGGCTGTGTTGAAGAATAAAGGTGGTCATACCAAATATTGACTTTCAGGCTTGTTACAATTGTACAAGCTCTGTTTTTGCCTTATATACTGTGTTTCCTTATATGTTTAAACATGTTTCAATAAATCCCTGCACCTATTTCCCATTTTTCTGGCTCAAGACTTTTGCACAGTGCTGTACTTCAGTATTTCAACATAAATTATGAATACTTTACTGATTCTCTCACTGTGCCTCTAGCACTATCACCAGCACAAAGTTTCTATTTATCAAATAAACTGGTTAATGAACAAATACCTGCAAAACTAAAGACATCTTACAGACCTTCAACTAATAAACTCTGGTGGTGAATCTGGTTTTAAAAAAAAACAGTATTGCTTGATAGTTATCATCCATCTAATGCTAATGTTACCATTAGGTACAGTTTCAGCCTGCATATGAACAAAAATTGGTCTCATAAAGTGTCACTTTTGATTTTAAAGTAACTTTTTCTAAATGTAAGAACAAGCTATACAATCACTTCTTGACACAAGGAATGTGTCACAGTAGATGCATTGTGACACACTGATTCATTGATGCATAACTTTATTTTATTTCAACAGAATAAATGAATATAAAGTTATATTATTTTCCTATAATACTGCTTTATAGGCCTGAATGCTGGATCATTTTCTATAATTCTTGTAGCAAAAGAAAAAAAAACTTGCTGGTCCACTCTTTAAAGGGACTTCCTGACGATATCTAAACAGTTGCTCTGTACATACAAACATCCTGCATGGGCAAAGCACATGCTAATCCTCAAGCTAAAATCCCCTCTGACCAGATGTTGCAGCTTACAGGGACAGACTGGGCATAAAATTAATGGCTATCACATGCTCCCTAATGAAGGGATTGAACAGGGCACGGTCCCATAGTGTCTGGGAGGTCGTTCATGTTCTGCTGTGGTTCACTGGGATCAAATCCCAACCGTATTCATTGTGTCACACTTCTGTCTCACCTCTCATTTCTGTCTGCCTGCATTGAAAAACATGACCTATGGAACTGCTGATCGAAAGTGGAAAGAAAGATCTTTGACAAAAGGAGGCAGCGGTGGGGAATGGGTGAGGCGGAGGAGCCAGAGATGAAAAAAATAACAGAAGATAAACAGAGCAAGAAGGATGAAGGAAATGGTATGGGAGAAAGAAAGAGTAAGAGAAAAGAGTGACAACTTATAGGCAAAATTCCTATTTTCATTTCAAAGTAATCATTATTTATTAGGGACTTACACTGGTCCACTGGTAAATAAACACAAAGTAGCCACGTGCTAATCTGTTCCAGTTTTAAAAGATGAACTTTTAAGCAAAAGCTATGCAACCTCTGGAAGACCACCCAGTGATTCAAGCATGTTTAGGGTGGAATTCTTTTAATTTAGCTGTAAAAAAAAACAGATCGATGAAGGGATTGTGCCACGTGTGGCTTATGAATTTTGAACAGCTTTAGAGATTCTGTGTATTGATCCCTTAATCAAGACCTTCTGCTCTTCCAACTCCACAACCTGGAAG
The DNA here is from genome assembly GCA_015108495.1 of Heterochromis multidens. Lineage (NCBI taxonomy): Eukaryota > Metazoa > Chordata > Actinopteri > Cichliformes > Cichlidae > Heterochromis > Heterochromis multidens. Next base: position 18,460 of record VUQS01017776.1, on the reverse strand, counting down.
GACTGTGAGCTACACACACACAAAGAACACTCGACTAAACGTTTAATCTTTCCTCAGGGTCATTTACATATGATCACTATCTTGATAGTGAAAGGAGGTCTAACCATCTGTACAAGCTTGCTAAATACACATACACAGACCCAACTTATGCACAAAATCCATTTAAACACACACACAAACAGACACACTTACTGCATCCATAAGACTGAGTATAGAGCCTCTGGATCCATTAGTTATAATAAGCTGAAATTTACCAGTAATGCATCCTACAGCCGTAGAGGAGATATTAATATTTATCATCTGAATACCAATGAAGTACTCTGACATGACCTTAAGTCACCTGACCCCTGATCTTGATTATATGACTGAAAAGAACTAACGAGCTTACAGACACATGAAAAAGAAAGTTTTCACAGGACTGCATAGAGTTCTGTGAAAAACTAAGTACACCCCATGATTCAGTAGCGGGCTTTTGTTTATGCACAGTTCTCTTAAGGTCCAGCCACAGCATTTCAATCAGGTTGAGGTCTGGACTTTGACTGGGCCATTGCAACACCCTGAGTCTTTTTTTTTTCAGCTATTCTGTTGTAGATTTGCTGCTGTGTTTGGGATCATTGTTTCATGACCCAGTTTCAGTCAAGCTTCAGCTGTCAGACAGATGGCCCCACATTTGATTCTAGAATACTTTGATATTCAGAGTAGTTCATGGCTGACTCAATGACTACAAGCTGCCCAGGTCCCGTGGCTGCAAAACAAGCCCAAACTATCACCCCTCCACCACCGTGCTGACAGTTGGTATGAGGTGTTTGTGCTGTTGTGCTGTGTTTGGTTCTTGCTAAACATGGCGCTGTGCATTATCGCCAAACATTTCCAATCTGGTCTCGTCTGTCCAAAGGACATTGTTCCAGAAGTCTTGTGGTTTGCAACTTAGCAAACCTAAGCCATGCTGCCATGTTCATTTTGGAGAGAAGAGGCTTTCTCCTGGCAACCCTTCCAAACAAGCCATACTTGTTCAGTCTCTTTCTAATTGTACCGTCATGATGCAGCACTTTGTTTGTTTGGTTTTTGCAGTTCCTCTGACCATTGCACAGTCTGACCTTGGGGTGAATTTGCTGGGACATCCACTCCTGGGAAGATTGTGACATTGTGTTAAGACACATCTAAATGCTCCAGACCAGCAAACTGCCAAAACCTCTGTTTTTATAGAGGAACTCAGACTTCCTGATATTCAGTTAATGAAGTGCATTTGGTTAGCGGTAAGCCCTGCGACAGACTGGCGACCTGTCCAGGGTGTACCCTGCCTCTCGCCCTATGGCAGCTGGGATAGGCTCCAGCCCCCCCGCGACCCTGAATTGGATAAGCGGAACAGAATGGATGGATGGATGGATGGATGGTTAGCGGTATCTGGCTGCTATTTACCCTCTTAGTTCCTATGGTGTACTTAGTTTTTCACAGGACTATATAGAGACCTGTGAAAAAGTTCTTTCTGTTTGTTGCCCTGGAGCCAATAAAGTAACTGTATCAACAGATATTGGGGGAGGATCAGCAGGAAAAGTCTCAGCATGATTCAAAAACACACACTGCTTCATTTTAACACAAATATGTTGATAAATCCTCATAATGATAATAAAACATGTTCAACTGGATGCCATCCAGATTCTTAACGTGATCAAAAATATTGCACAAACAAGACAACAATGCACATTTTGATGAGACTCAGGTCTGCTGAGGTGAAGATAATTGCAAAGCACACTGGAGTGTTATATACTGTGCAGCACATTGCGCAGCAAATCATCCCAGCATGAAGTGCACTGTTACAACACTTTTATTAAAGCCCCTCTGAAGCGTGGCAGCATCAGCAACGGGGTGGCAAGTGTTGCCATGCTGCCGGGGTGAGACAGCATGACAATATGAAGGTGATATGAACTAAAGCATGATGTGATTGGACTGAGCCTGCACATCAAACAGCAATGATGAAGGGAGGAATGGGGGAAGAAAGGATGAGAAAGCAAAGAGAGGTCAGATGAGAGAAAGAAGAGGGATGTGGAGACAGTGGAGGTCAAACGTGTAAGGGTAGGCTTGAGGAAAGAAAGGAGAGAAGGGTGAGGGAGGTCGGATGGGGTGAACTGATGAGGGGGGATAAGGGGAATGGGTTAGCAGAATTGGAGAGTAAGAATCAGACAGAGAAGAACAATTGGAGAAGAGGAAAAAGTACTTACCTTGACCCTGTGCCTTGCTGGGGTAATAGGAAACAAGGGCCAGTAACACCAGTGGAGCCCACAAACACCAACTGATCTGCCCTGTTGACAACATCCTCACAACCAGCAGTCTAGACCTGCAAGGACAGAAAACAGATAAGCAAGAAAGAAGCAAAAGAGAAATAAGCAAGAGGGGAGATTTAAGTGACAGAAACTCCATGAATGTCATTCAGCTGTAGGGTGACGCAATGCTTCAGAAAAAAAACCCACCTAGCCCACACAGCTTCAGTTCACTGATCTAGAATCAGTTATCTGTGTCTAATATCCACTTTTTCAGCAGTTACAGAGCAGAAGCCTCACAGTCTAGACTGACCACAGAGCAGCAGCTGAGCCTCCCGCCTACACAAAACGGGCCAGAGGCAAAACAGTGGAGCACTTTGTTTAAGAGAAGAGAAGAGAAGAGAAGAGAAGAGAAGAGAAGAAGTCAGACAAAGTGACAGTCAGTTTGATTGACAGTCCAGAGAGGGAACATTTCAGAAAGCCATTGTTCAACCAAAAGAGCAAATACTTCTTCCCTATCTCATCTCATCCTTTCACCCTTCACTTTTTTGTTCTCTCTCTTCCAGATTTCCCCTAACCCTTCTCTTCCTCTCCTTCACCACCTCTCTGCTTCCTCTCCACTCTGCCACTCATTGTCATGAGCACAGGATGGACACACACACACACACACACACACACACAGATACCTTATGATTTTCTCTTTTGGAAACACACCTCACATAGTCATATGTGTAGTGGCATGGATAAAACAGCAAAAAAAAAAGGAGAGAGAGAGAGAGAAAAAAGTTGTTTCATGATCATCGATCTTTCTTAATATAGAGGTAAGCCTGTGGTGTTGAATGAGCAGCAGCTCCTTCATTCAGATGGTGTCAAAAGACCAGAAAAATGACAATGCATATTAATAAGAATACACAAGAATGGGGGATTATTTTTTTCTACCTCTTTATATGTGTGGGAAAGGGACGGGAAAGTGAAACGAATTAATTTGTAAGGAATCTTTACCCCCCCCCCCCCCCCCCCCCCCAAAAAAACCACAA
>VUQS01017769.1:13345-27130 GCA_015108495.1 Heterochromis multidens | reverse complement strand
CAGATATTTGGTGTTACCCATAAAAAAAAAAAAACAGTTCATGAGAGTAAACAGAGAGTTCATTTTATAAAAAGATAATAAACAAATTGTTGTCATGACTGTTAAAAAGACATACCTGCATACATATTAAAAATGTCTGTGGCACATGTGCATAATCAAACGAAAACCTGCCTTATAGTTGCTGTTAATATGAGAACAGGCTTTTGTCAGATGTGACAGTTTGTAGCTACTTCTCTAAGTTAAAGTGCATCAAGTTAGTCAGTCATAATCCCAGTTAACTGCAGGACCAATTTTACGAGGCAGTCTGTAAAAAGTTAAATTCTGCAGAAGCAGTCCAAAGTCTCCAATGTTCTGACTGTGGCCTGTTTGATTTACTTGCATATTAACCCCTTAACCTATGTGTCCAACATATTATTATATATATTATAACAGTTTACACATCAAACCCACTGCAGAATTATTTGGTGCAGCTTTCTTTGCCTGACAAACTGCCCTAATGTAAACTGCTAAAAAAAAATTTGCATAAGCAACCTACAGTGTGTCTTCTTTGGCTGGTACACACCCACACATCTACCTACAGTGTCATCATAAAAAGTACGTAAACATCACGAAGGTGCTTGTGCACATTTACAAAATGGTAATAGGATGAGGACACTGCAGCTAGTATACTCCTCAGCCTCTGATTTAATGTTGAGGGTTAAATATTTACAGCTGAGAGTCTAGATTATCCTCTGCCCAATATGCTCCTGCAGCCACAGCAGTAAAGGCTGTAAAGAGCTCGGCCCATCAGGCACAGCCTCTGTGTACATCTGTAGCAGTACTTCTTGTAAAACAAACAGCAGGGGCAAGCTCATACTCAGTAGCTCATACAGCAACGTATAGTCCTGGGCATTGTCCCTCAGGTGGCCGGTGAAGGCCTGTGCTACATTACGCACACGCTGGGACAGATACCACGGGGCGTTACACACAGAACGAGTCACACTCAGAGGCCAGCTCAGCTGTTTCCTTATGAACGAGCTGAAGGTACCTGCTGCAGGTTGACTCTGCAGGTCAGCTGGACTGCTGGAGCGGGTGATTTCTTCATCAGTAGGACATTGTTCCTGAACGCTATCATGATTCTAAGAGAGAGGATGTGATGGGAAGAGAAGTTAGACACTTTACATTCATCATTGTCAGAAAGGGGTGGATAAATACGCACAGGTCTCACTAATGGTAGAGAGAAAGTCCTCCGTATGCTAGTCCCATTGTTACGTTGATCAAAATGAAGTCTGCAGTAGAGTTTCCCTGTAAGATCAAAGTAAAGGTCAGTTATTTTGTGCTATGTAAGTAATACGTGGCTACACCATTTGGAGAAACATACCCTCTTCAGAGTGGAAAGCATGTGCTCCCTGTCGCAGAACAGAGCTGCAGGTCGAACAGCGAAAACACTCCCTGTGGAAATAGAGCCCCTCAGCACAGATCCTCTCCACCATATAAACACGCTTCTGACACGAGTGACACTTGTCACCCAATGGGGGAAATGCCTTTCGTACTGAGCCGCCCTGGGAAAACAGCAAAATCATACAAGCTAATTTCAGATCCATATAGCAGACATACTGACCACTGATTCTAAGCTTGATGATTCTTAAAATGCTGATTCAAAGCTTTCTGTGATCCCGCCCTTACGTACTTACGCCTTATCTACTCATGTACATTTGTAAACAAGAAAGGGAATCGGGAATCACATTTGTTACAAACAGAATACGTGATTATAAATGTCTACCAGGAGTTGTTCATTTATACTCTATTAGTGTAAATCTTGCTGTAACACCTGGCTGTTAAGGAGACAGTTCATCCCCAACTCAAATTTAAATATTTTTCTCTCTGGTCTGCACTGCTACTTTTCCATTTAGATTGGTTTGGTGTATTTTGTAAAGTTTTAGAGATATCAGCCACAGAGATGCCTGCCTTCATTTCAATAGAATGGATTTAAAGGGCACTTGCCTTGTCATTCTCAAAACACCACAAATACATTTAAAAAGTTCAACATCAATGTCTCTTTTCAACCTGCAGTCAAATATATAGATGGATTAATGCCGCGTTCCATTTGCCTCGGACGTCAGGTGTCAGATCTGGGAGTTGAGCACATTCCAGTAGTAAAATCGGAAAAGCAAGGAATAGTAGGATTTGTTTTTCTCCTTAGCGAGGTTGAGCCATTCATTCATCACTAGCAATACAGCACAATCCTTGTTTTGGTTTGCACTTTAAAACACGGCTGCAGCATGCTCGTGTCTGGAGCCTGGTCAATGCTCTGTATGGTTTATTTAGCAAGTCACAAATGCACAACAGTGGCCATACAGATTACCAGTTTTACAGTTTTACTGCTGTTTACGTGCAGTGCCGGTATCTTGGATTGTGAAGTCAGGGTTGGTGGGGCTGCTCTGACTTTCTAAGTTGGAAGTCCAACTTGAGGGGGCGTTCCAGTTGAAAATTCTGACTGCAAACTTGGAAATTCTGACTTCCGACCTCAAATGGAACACACCATAATAGCACTACAGACCAGGGGTAAAACACGTAAATTGGATTTTTGGGTGAAATGTCCTTTTAAGTTGGAGACAGCTTTTTGGGAAGGGTGGAGCAGAGAAACCCTCAAAGTGATACCATAAGAGCACACGCTAGTAATTAAAAGCAAGGGGCAGAAACAGCAGTTCAAGCAAAGCTCTCATGCAAAGCACATTGTTTTTGAAAACATCTGTCTGATATAATGATGAAGATATATTATAACAACAGAAATTTTGGGCTAAAGTACTTCTTTTTCTGTATTGCCTTTGGGATGTATATGGTGAGCCTTCACCACTGAAACAAGTAAACTTAAACACACCAGAAAAGTAATGAACAAGGGAGAAAACTGAGAATATGCCACAACTGTGTTCTCAAACGCATGCAAATGAGCACACTGAGGGGTAGCCAATACAGACACACAGAACAGTGTGGCATCACACATCAAGGTTGAGATATTCACCTTAAGTACAGCAGAGCTGTTTCCTGAGAACAGCCCACTAAGGTGGACGGCTTTTTCCTTTATACTCTTTGCATGAAACTCTCTAACCTGTTGTGTCTGAGCTTTTTTCTGCAGGATGGCAAAAGAAAAGTCATCAGTTCATCCATGAACAATTGTGGCTCTTTTCTGTGTGCGCAGGCATAATTAGGTAGACTAATAAATGCTTAATAAGTACTGCACACATAAGTGATGAAAGACCTTTCTGTCATCTTCTCAATGAGAAGCAGGATTTGACAGCTAAGTGTCTATTGTCAAGAAGAGAACAAATACGCCACTGTTTGAAAAGCTGCCTTATTATGTTAATTTCACACCTGAGTTGATGGAGTTACTCATACTGTACGGGAACAGAAAACTGGGATAGTCACAGAGTCCTGGCAGGGAAATTAGAGACTAGTGCACAAGTTCAGCCAAAATGAAACACATCAATGAAAAGGACAATCACTCATTTTAACATTAGATTAAAATAATGCTGTGGATTATCTGAACATTAATAACACAGGTGTGGGTAAAATATCTGAAGACGGCAGCTTAAAAGAATATTTTCACATAGCAGCTGACCTGTATTTGAGAATACAAATGTCCAAAACAGTCAAACTGGACATTAAACAGTCTTTAATCAGCCAGTTCCCTAGTATAAAGTCTGTGTTAGGCAGTTGTTGTTAAACAGTGAACAAGGGGCCACTCCTGGCTTAAACCAATCAAAATTGCTACCAAAGAAAAAGCTCCTAAAACAGACTATCCCCTGTGGTATGCTACATATAAATAAGGTTAACTTCACACAATGTCCAACCCTGATTCGCTCAACACTAGTCAGAGTTTATGTGTTGAAACAGCGTCATTCTTTTTGTTATCTGAAAATCAGTGCACCATTCATGTCAGTCTAGAGCTGGAGCTAGAAGGGGCTTAGCTTAGCTTAGCTCAGCATAAACAGTGGAAGGAGGAAGAAACAGCTCGTCAATTCAATTCAGTTCAATTCAGGTTTATTTATATAGCGCCAATTCACAACAACAGTCACCTCAAGGCGCTGTATACTGTAAGGAAAAGACCCTACATAATTGGAGAAAACCCCAACAATCGAGCAACCCCATATGAGCAAGCACTTTGTGATGGTGGGAAGGAAAAACTCCCTTTTAACAGGAAAAAACCTCCAGCAGAGCCAGGCTCAGGGAGGGGCAGCTATCTGCTGTGACCGGTTGTAAGTTCTAATACCTTCCCAACTCTTGCTGAAGAAACAAATCTGAGACCTTGTGTCTATTAGTCTGTTTTTGGTAGATAGCTAAGTTATATGTTTCTACCCCTGCTGTCAGTCTTATGCTAAACTAAGATGCTAATCTTCTGGCCCCAGTTACTATATGGACTTGACAGATATGAGAGTGCTGCTAACTGATAGCCAGTTAGCAGCAGTCTGTCACCTCTGAAAAAATTAAGGAAATCAAAACTTTATACAAGCATTATAAAAAAAAGCCTAAATTAACTGTTCCAATGTTTAGTATAAAGTTCATTTGTAAATATGTAAGACAAAATACCTGCAACAGTGGTAGATAGATAAGCTGGGTTGGCAAAGGAGAAAAGTGGTCCCAATTTAAAACTAAGCAACAGCTACAAAACAGAAATGTTACTAAGTTTATAATAATTTACCAGTCTATTTTTTCTTTCTACCAGTGCTTGAAATAGTGATTTAGCTCAACGTCATCTTTACTAAGCATGTGCATTATTTTTCTTAATTTACTTTAAGAAAAGTCCCAAACAAGTGCATTCAAAACTAAAATATTCCAAAAATTGTGAAACTAAACTGTAATTTCCACACTAAATTACTAGATAATGGATTGATACTTCATTGATACTTTGGCTATGCTGAATGGAGTCAGTGCAGGAAACCCATTTGCAGCCTGTGACTGCAGCCTTACCAATAATCAGTGTGTGTGTGTGTGTGTGTCTGTTTCAGCTCTTGCCAGGTCTGTAAGCCTGCTCTTGCCATTTTTTTTCAGGCTGGATAATAAAGGGGCTGACTTCACCATCAGACTACATATTATACAAGTCTAAATGTATAATCAGGACATAATGTATAATCAGTATTTACTCTGGGGCCTTTTTGGGAATCAAAACATGCAACAATCACAGTGATTTAGAAAGAGGACAGAGAGGAAAACAGACAGAAAACAGGAGTTAAAGAAAAAGAAGAGGTACTGTTCACCTCAGAGATGTGTTCATCCACCTCCTTGAGGCGATGGAGGATTCTTGTCATGAAATGGATTGCTGACTGGCAGGTGGGAGGAGAAGCAGGGGGGTCTGCACCCTCCAGCTGAGGCTTCGTCTCAGCATGAGTTAGATCGACATGTCTGAGCTTCACTACAGAAAATGGATGTGGGGTCTGAAGCTGGAGCTGGGGTTTGGGCAGAGTCTTTGGAGGCAGGTGGACTAACTGTTGTGCTGCTTTTCTGATACTGACTTCAAACTGAAAGGGACAATGCACAATGTGAGCTCTTATAACTCCTCACTAAGAAAACAAACAATGAAGACTTTTTTTTCCATCCACTCAAAGAGAGCAGATAATTTAAAGAACCATACGAGTGGTTTTCCATGTTTCAACCCATTAACTACAAATAACCATTTTAAAGTACAGCACAAGTTTTCAGATTGATTTCCTACCCCCTTGGCAGACATTAGTCATGCTAGCACAGTATGAAAATCAGCCCGTATAGGTAATACATTACTGGACCTGCCTGCTTTATGTTTTCCCAAAGTTATGTAACCATCTCATGGTAATGCATGTGTAAGAAGAACCTGTTTTTAAAAAAAGATTTGTTTTGGGGATGGTCAAGAATCGGAAAACCAGCTTGACATCTGAGACTGCAAGTCAGCAACCAAAGACTAAACTTGAATGAAAGAATTTATTACATTGCTGACTTTTGCTTTTTGCTGATTTTCCAACAGCTTAGCTTATGAATGCAATGCTTTGACTTCAGCAGTGACTGAATGAGACAGTGTGTTTTTATCTCATCAGCTATAATTATTCGGAAAACATAATAAGCTGCAATCTTGGAATGTACATAAATGTAAGTGAAATTCAAAACACTCATAGTTGACAAGTGACTTTAAAAATCTGACTTTTTCTAGCAACGAGTTCTTGTTTTTTGCCAACTGCAAATTAAGTACGGTTTACTTGATTTAAAGTAACAAGCAGATGTCTAATTGTGCATTTTACATTTTGAGATTTCAGTTTCGTGCCAGTTTGATTGAGGTTGCGTGTGCAACATATAATTGCAGTGATGCATGAAGGAATCATTTAGCCAGTTTCTGGAGTAAAATTAGCGATCATGTCAATCAGGACTAAAGAAAGAAAAACCACCAGTATGGCCTGATCCCAAAAAAACAAAAAACTTCTATTTTAGGTAAATTCTGCTAAAGCTTTACACAAGAGTGGAGAGAGTGTTAGTGATATACACTACTTGAAGTGCATTTATTGTATGTGCTATACATGTGGCATGGGAGAGCTTGATGAATTTGCATTTGATGTGAACTTTTATAGACCATCACTAGGTTTTAAATACTTTTTCAGATGCATTTGGTTTGTCTAATTTGTGCTGCTCCAGACTACCTGTGTCACAGGAGGAGATCTGGGTGGGAACGGAGGTCTGAGTTTAACAGGCAGGCTGTCAGTCAGGTCGAGAGTATGGAGGAATGAGGACTCCTCAAAGTCTGACTGTGATTTTGCAGAGGGTTAGAGTTAGTAAAAAAGAACAGAAACAGAAATGTATGAGAATATTAAATACCAGCAAAAAACAGACGAGAAGATTGTGAGGCATTAGCAACAGGAAAGTTTTGTCAGATTAAAACCACAAACCCCTGTCTGAACTCCAGCTCATAACTGGGGAAATTTAAATCATATTTATGATCCATGAAAGAAAGGACAAATTCTGTGGCGATTTTACCCTTTCTGAACTCAGGCAAGACATTGCAGATGTGTAGATAAATGTAGTAAATATAGTGCTTACATAGTAAATAAAAACTATAGTAAAATGAAATAAAACAAAATCTATAGACAATTGTCAGACGTATTGCTGTGGTGTTTTTACCTGTGTTTTGCGGACGGTGTAGTTGGGTGTATTTTCAAACTTGGCCAACAACTGCGTAGCCATAGAACGCACTTTATTTTCCTTTGGATCCGGCCTGTCTTTTACTGAGGAGCCATTACTGGATAGATTAGTGGCCTAAAGAGAGACAGACAAAACTTATTACATTAAAAAAAAAAACCCTGCAAAGCAATTAACTATGAACTTGAAATAATATGTTAACAGACCTCCTCCAAATAGCAGAACTTCCGCCTTCTTTTGTAAATGGGGTCTGTACCATCTAACTTCTTCTCTTCCTGAAAACACAGAGCAAGGAAATAAATCTGAGTATGCCACAATCACGAGAAACTGGTAACAAACTGTTCAAATAAAACTATTTATATTATATATTTAAGTCTCAAATAGGAATAAAGAGAACTGAAGGCAGAAACAGACAAACTTCTACTCAGTGCGCTGAACTTAAACACTTCAGTGTAGAGTTACCTTTGGCACCCGTTTCCTGGTCAGTGCGAGATTGAGCACATTATTATTACTTCTGACTTCCTTCGATGGATAATCTTCATTGTTTTCATCCACTCCTCTGGAACCTGCAGAATAACACATGACTGCATTAACAGTTTCACATTTTTCCACCATGTACAGCCATTAATGTCTCATTAATGGGCAATTCCCTTACAGATCAGGGAAGACGTAAATGTTGTTTGGGAGAAAAAAAGAGCTACTGTTTGTTTCCCTAAAACAATGAAGCTAAAGTCAGAAGTTGGTTAAATATTACAAAAGAATTAAGGTAGAAATTTAAAAAAGCACTTCTCTTGAGACGGGCAGCTGTATGCTGTTGAGAATGTCAGACTTTTGCAGCCCGCAGTGCTGGTGCAGATACACATTCCTCTCATGCCATTACACTTGATTAACAGGATGGAACAACATGCACATTTTTTTCACAGAAAGTCCAAAGAAATTTAAAACCTTCAATGCCACTGGAATTTTGTGCAAAAGATAAGGAGCAAAAACAAAGAAGAGAAAGAAATACTATGAATACCAGGCTTCAGTGGCTATAACTAATGGCACAGAATAGTAGAGTAGAGCACCTGATGTAGGTAGAGGTGTTCCACGGAAGAGCTCATAGAACTTGGACAGGTAGTTGATCATCTTGATTTTATCCAGCTCCTCCTCTTCACTCAGCTCCTTCGCAGATGTGAATGGACGAATCCCAAATTCCCGCTCACTGATGTCTAAAGCCAGCTGGAGGTTTGCAACGTGATCCTCCTCATTTAATGAGTCAAAATCTCTGATGGAGGCAAAAACACCCACACTAAGTATGTAATTGTACAAATATTTACGTGTGCTTGTGATTTAACCCAAGTTGTCACAGTTGTAGACTGTTTTCCTTTTGTCTTACATTACATTTTCCCAAATCACTTCTGAACAAACACATTAGGGTTCCATTTCTCATTGTTTCTAAAATATGAACATTACAGTGACCTACAATCAATGGTCACTTCATTAGGTACACCTGTTCAACCGCTCACCAACACAAATCTAATCAGCCAGTCACTTGGCAGCAACTCAATGCATTTAGGCATGTAGACATGGTCAAGATGACCTGCTGAAGTTAAAACTGAGCATCAGAATGGAGAAGAAAGGTGATTTAAGTGACTTTGAACGTGGCATGGTTGTTGGTGCCAGACTGGCTGAATATTTCAGAAACTGTTGATCTACTCTAATGGGCAATACTGTATACTAAAAGCCTTGTTAATGCCAGAGATAAGAGGAGAATGGCCAGACTGCTTCAAGCTGACAGAAAATCAAATAACCACTTGTTACAACAAAGGTATGCAGAAGAGCATCTCTGAATGCACATGAAGCAGATGGACTACAGCAGCAGAAGACCACACTGGGTGCCACTCCTGTCAGCTAAGAACAAGGAAACTGAGGCTACAATTCATACAGGCTCACCAAAATTGGACAACAGAAAACTGGAAAATCATTGCTTGGTCTGATGAGTCTTGATTTCTGCTGCGGCATATAAACGGTAGGGTCAGAATTTGGCATATACAACATGGAAGCATGGATCCATCCTGTGTTCTTTCAATGGTTCAAGGTGGTGGTGGTGTTGTAAGTGTGTGGGGGACATATTCTTAGCACACTTTGGGCCCTTTAGTACTAACTTAGACTCATTTAGCCACTGCCTACCTGAGTATTGTTGCTGACCATGTCCATCCTTGATGGGTGCTTCCAGCAAGATAATGTGCCATGTCACAAAGCCCAAATAATCTCAAACTGGTTTCTTTAACATCACAATGAGTTCACTGTTCAAAAATGAACTTCACAGTCACCAGATCTCTTTGGGATGTGGCGAAACAGGAGATTCACATCATGGATGAGCAGCCAATAAATTTGCAGCAACTATGTGATGCTATCATGTCAATATGGATCAAAATCTCTGAGGAATGTTTCCAGCTCCTTGTTGAATCTGTGTCATCAAGAATTAAGGCAGTTCTGAAGGCAAAAGGATTGTCCAACCCAGTACCAGCAAGATGTATCTAATAAAGTGGCTGGTGAGTGCACATATTTTAATTTAAGATGCACTAAATGATAAGGATATGTAGGATGCGCAAATGACATTATTTGAGGGAACTATTTAATTTCTACACATGAGGTGACTGACATTGACCATCTGTGCAAAGGAATGATGTCACACAGAAACACATCTTTATTTCCAACCCTGTCAAAAAACCAGTTTCTTCTAACGCAGGAGAAAATGGCAGCCAGTAACCTCTAATAAGAGGAACGGCACCTTTATGTCGTTACCTAAGTGGACAGTGTGCAGACAACTTAAGAAGTAATGAAGTAATGTAAAGACAAGAGCGGTAACCTAGCAGCAGCACACACAAACTCTGGTATTATTCAGTAAGTGCTGAGGCTCACTTATTCTGCCTTTCTCTTCTGTTAACCTGCTCTGTCTGCCGTCTGCTCTGCTGACAGGCATGCATATGGAAAAGAGAAAAGGGGAAAAATGCCAGTGGTTCCTGGAAACTTACAGGACCAGATGAAATTGTAGTGACATGTGCCAAGTTATGAAGGCAATAATTAAAGGGTTAGAGGATAAAATTAGATTGGTAAATGTACTAATCTGCACTGACTAAATCCATGCTGTGTATAACAGTCTGATCCTGAAAGTGGCAAAGTTTGAAAGTATGGCTTTTGTTCTTTGTTTTTCATTAGCTGTTTTTCTCCACAGCTCCAAATCGATAGAGAGAAAAGGCCATTTTTAGAATGAAATGAAAGTCAATAGTAATTTTGCTGGACACACATTGCTACAGGTACTGGAGCATCTAGTATTTGTTTAATTTCATCAGAATCAGAATCAGAATAAGAATACTTTATTAATCCCAGAGGAAATTATGTGGTTACAGTTGCTCCAGGAAAGTAAGAAGTAATTTGGTTTTACATGTGTGAAATTTACACAGCTGCATTCCTGTGTGCACCCAGCTCACTTTTTGTATAGGGGTAGTTGTGTATGAAGTATTTTTACCCATCTATCAGCGCAAGTTTTAAAGAGGTAGAGAGCACAGCAATAAAACACTTATATAGATCAATGTCTTGATTTCATACCAAGCATATTTAACATCCCCTAGATGTGAGTTTCCTCCCAACTAGTTGTTATGAAGAGCTTGGAGAGTTAAGCTTTATAGGAAAACAGATAGTGCTCACGTGAATAAATGTATGCTGAGATTATGATAACAGAACTGGTTTGGGATCAGTTGTAGCTCTGCAGGCTGATATTATCTGATAGATGATACATACATCAGCTGAGGCTTGAACCTGTGGATGAGGGCACAGAGGGCAATGCCATTTTTCCAAGAAGACGTCAGGTCTGTGATTATCACATTCCTGTAGTCCTCTGTCTGCTTCTGGCACCAAGTGAGAAGCCTCGCTGGTCTGACCTCCGACTCTGCAAAAGAAGCACAAAAAGGCTGATTTTTAAATCAGATTTTTAGATCAAATGCCTAAAATAAGAGGTCAGAAGAAGGAAGCTGTGTTAAATGGAAGTTTCAGTGGTTATGACATCAGATATGATGTCATCACCAAGAACCAACAAACAGCGTGCTGTTACATAAGGTGGTAAGAAAATGTTTAGAGTGGGTGCTGAGGTTTGTACACATCTCTGTAGAGACAAGTACATGCTTGCTTATACTGAATGTGAATGACTGACTAAAGTTACTTTACTCAAACATACAGCTCAGAACAATCAGACTAAACTATAATAGAATTTTGTCACAAATGTGCACAAATGTTTACTTTTTGCATCAGGTTTCAAAATTTTGTCAGTGATTTGTTTTTCTTATATTTAAATACAGGGTCATTTTAAGGACAGGAACATAGAGTAATGTTGATATTAGAGACAGAGATATGTGTGTTTGAATGTTTCTTTCACAGCCCGACAGCTCTTCTTTCAAAGTTTTCTCTCTACAATGAACCCACATGTAAAAACAAACCTCATATCGTGACTTGTTCCCTAAACTGAAGTTAATTCTGGTGACTTACTACTTCTGTTAGAAGGGAAGGGACTGAATGGGAGAGATTTAGGCTACAATGATTGTATTAGGAGCCTTTCAAAGGAGAGGAAACCTTGTTAGTTATGTGAATAAGCAGAGATGAGTCAGCAGCAGTCAATACCTGTAACACTTACCTCGTCTGGAGAGATTGACAGGCCGTCGTATGGTAGCGGC
Source organism: Heterochromis multidens (assembly GCA_015108495.1). Lineage (NCBI taxonomy): Eukaryota > Metazoa > Chordata > Actinopteri > Cichliformes > Cichlidae > Heterochromis > Heterochromis multidens. The sequence goes on along the minus strand of VUQS01017769.1, from coordinate 15,284 downwards.
ACGCTCGAGAGAGCAGGGGTTAAGCTGTCCACTAATGTACAAATGACGCACCTGAAAAAGACAGGCAAAGAAAAATCTGTTGGAATTGAGATAGAAGTATCCAATGACAGATCTGCTGCCATCTCTAGCTCTCACCTGGTGAAGCCTGACACAGGTAGAGTTGAGGTTGGGGTATCGAGTTGCTGGGTCTATGGTGTACTGCTCAAAGTTTTTGGCAATATTTTCAGGGGTTGTCTGTGGTAGTAGTCGGTAAATGCTCTCCCTGTACAAAGACAAGAGGCATTATCGCATCATTTCGATGTGAACAATGTGTTCGATCAGCACTGATTTACAGGAAACACTCACTAATACCCAATATAAGTGTGGGTACCTCTCTGCCAGCACTTCAAGGACTGGCCGACCTTGCGCCCAGCTCTTTACCATCCAGGCCGTGTCAAAGGCAGCCAGGAAGCCTCTGGCGCAGCCTGTTCCCATTGGCCAGAAGGGCTGCACAGCAACACACAACAAATTAGCCAGTTAGCACCACTAAATATTGTTTGACACATAGTGGTATTACTTTTAGTCTGTTTGACATACTTCTTCTCTTGGTCATTAGAGAATATACAAACATGGAGACAAGCATTTTGGATTCAAGGATTCAAGGGAAGGTCTTGGACGTTGATAAAATGGAGAAAGAAAGTCAAGTTTAAGCACACATGAGTGAACTGTAAACATGAGTGAATTGTTAGGAGAGTTGATTACGTTTTCTGAGTGTAGATTTCCTTTTACAGAAAGATAGCTTACACAATAAAAAAATCAAAGAGGGGGAAACCAAAGAAATGAGAACAATGTGGATCAATTAGAGAAAAGTGTGGACTTGTCTGGAATTTGGGATATGTCTTTAGTGTTCCGTTTGTTGTTATGTTTTGCTTTGTCATGTCACATACCAAAGCACTGACTGTCAGAGTTTGAATATCTTACACACATTTCTAAAAATGTTCAGGTTGCCCATGGCTCTAAATATCTTCCTAAAATGTACTGCTTGTCCCTCTGTGCTTCTGGATCACCACCATTGTCTCAGTGCAGAAAAATCCAGCTGCCTCAGTGATTCAAGACAACATTATCATCAAGTTTGAGACAGAGCAAACTGTAAAGGACCCCTTTCTACCCACTCATGCTCTTCTACCTACAGCATTTGGACAGAGGAAACTGAATATCCACACCATGAATGCCAGCTTGGTTAAGGGTTTTTTCTACTTCCTGTCTTACCTCTAGCAGGCTGTCGCCAACCAGTGCTACCAGCAGCTGGTGTCCAAATCTCTCCCTGACCAGAGCGGCGTTCTCAGAGGCGTACATGTTTGTGAAGTCAAACATTGCTACATCTGGCTGCCCACAGTGGTTCATGGCAAAGTCCAGTGTGGGAAGTTGGTAGTTTGTGCCAAAGTCAGCAGCCTCTCGGGCGTAGCACAGAAGAGCTTCCTGGTTGACGTTTTCACTGCTCAGCAGCATCTGTGTGTCTGAGTAATCCTGTTGGACCGAAGCAGTCAGAACAACCAGAATTAATTTTGCTACAATCTGCTTTGTACACAAAAGTGAAACAAAAGCTCTCTGCTTTAGAAAAATTCAGAAGAAGAAAGGGGAAAAACGAGAAGAATACGTAAGTAAAATTGAGGAGTACAGATTTATAAATGATATAGTGAAATAATTCTGAATCTAAATCTCTGAAGCATGAAGCTCTGTCAACATCTCTCTGCAACTGTTAGCTGTTATGTGTCTCCCAAACAAAACCTTACAACTAAATTACAATAAAGTTAATTCAACACCTGAACGACACAGTCTTAAAAATAAATAAAACACTTTGAAGATTTACAATTTGTTATATTTAGTTCATGATATTAATTCTTGGAATAAAAAAAAAAAAAAAAAAAAAAAAAAAAAAAATGTGATTTTTTTTTTTTTT
>VUQS01017764.1:7162-20819 GCA_015108495.1 Heterochromis multidens | reverse complement strand
TTTAAAATCCTTCTCCTTACATACAAGGTCTTGAATAATCAGGCCCCATCTTATCTTAAAGACCTCATAGTACCATATCACCCCAATAGAGCACTTCGCTCTCAGACTGCTGGCTTACTTGTGGTTCCTAGGATATTTAAAAATAGAATGGGAGGCAGAGCCTTTAGCTTTCAGGCCCCTCTTCTGTGGAACCAGTTCCCAGTTTGGATTCAGGAGACAGACACCCTCTCTACTTTTAAGATTAGGCTTAAAACCTTTCTTTTTGATAAAGCTTATAGTTAGGGTTGGATCAGGTGACCCTGAATCCTCCCTTAGTTACGCTGCAATAGGCCTAGGCTGCTGGGGGTTTCCCATGATACACTGAACGTTCCTCTTTCTCTCACCTCTGTTCACTCTCTATGTGTTTTTACACCACTCTGCATTTAATGAGTTATTATTAATCTCTGGCTCTCTTCCACAGCATGTCTTTGTCTTCCTCCCCTCACCCCCAACCGGTCGCAGCGGATGGCTGCCCATCCCTGAGCCTGGTTTCTTCCTGTTAAAAGGGAGTTTTTCCTTCCCACTGTTGCCAAGTGCTTGCTCATAGGGGGTCGTCTGATTGTTGGGGTTTTCTCTATATTATTGTAGCATTTTTACCTTACAATATAAAGTGCCTTGAGGCGACTTTTGTTGTGATTTGGCGCTAATATAATATAAATATAATATATTTAAATAAAATTGAACTGAATTTAATTAATTATTGTTAAATTGGATGTTTTATTCTCTGGGCCTTGGACATGCTCTGCTATACTGTATATATGAGGCTGGCATTTCGCAGGCTTAGCTTAGGTTAAGTATTTGTTTGCTGTAAATGTATTTTGCAAGACTTGCTTTCTGCTGATTGCTCTAACAGTATTGCTGTTCACTGGAAAATTATGCTAGGAGGATAACCCTTCTTTTAAAATACATGCACAATGGTTTCCAAACAGTATGTGAGAAGTTGAGGGTAAGAATGTTGCAATAATGGTCTAAAAGGCAGAATAACAGAATATGAACGAGTTTTAAAGAATGGGGAACAGAGACTGAGTGACTCAAAGAAGGCAGAAGAGAAGACTATTGGATTATAGAGATAAGGATGAGGAAAGTGTGACATCTTGGGAAAGCGGAAGTGACAAAAAAGCGCAACAGAAGTAGCCCAAACACCCAGGGGATGCAGGCAGACATGGGAACACAGATGTGTCATTGAACTTCCACAAAAGTTTAAGAAGATATAGAAGATAGAAGACATGTTTTTGTGTCCTTACTATACCTCTAGACAGTGCAAGCTGATCTGTGGACCAGCCTCTCCACTGAGTGCGAGACAAAACCTATTTAATTTCTCCATCAAACTGTCAGTAAGACCATGAACAACCCTGCTCCCAAATTGTAAAATATTTATGTTTTTTAGTCCAAGAAATAGATTGATTAATAAAATGGCATTAAGTAATAAAAATAAAATTTAAACAAATGCAAATCAGGCTCTGAGGAATGCTCGCCATTATGGAAAAATACATAAATCCAGTCACTGTCAAACTACACAAAGCCCAAATTGGAAAGCTTAAGCCATAAACTATAGTATGATGATGGCTATTTGGCTTTTAGAGTAGCAACCGAAATCAAAAAAATGCATGATCTGTTGTCAGCTGGTAGCAAACAAAGCGCCATCTGACTGCACAGAACCCAGAAAATCCATCCATCTCCTTAATTGCTTATCCACCTCTTACCTCAGTGCACTGATTTGAGCACTGACGCTAGGGACAGGGCGTGTGATTCTCGAGAGGCTCTACTAGTAAGGCAAAAGAGCAGCTGCTGAAGTTTTCCACTCTCACGTACTCATTTTTGAACATTTTGCTCTTTTTTCCTACAGCCTACCTGTGTGAGTCTCCACACTGACAGCAATAAAAAAAAAATATACTAAGGTCACACTTAAATCAAGAAATTGACATTAGAATCTGCCTGGTGACAATAACTGATTAAACATATCTAAGGGGTGTTTAACAGCCACAATTAATAGTTTATGTCACATTAATTATGTGCTTTGGGTAGCAGGAGAAAACTGCTCCCTTCAAAACCAGAAAATTGTTAAAAACCTGTCTTACACTGCTGCTTAAGCCATTTTCACACATGCACTGCAGCCCTAAACCTTTCTAGAAACTACATGATGAAGGTGCACGTGAGGCACCAGATGTCCTGTGAAGTCGTTAAATTGTTTTTATCCTGCCAGCTCACAAGTGCAAAGTACATGTGTGATTATGCCGATGTAAGAATAGCCAAGGTTGTAGTCCACTGAACTCACAGCGAGAGAGTAGTCATCCTGTGTCCTCCTTCCTGCACGCACAGGCAGCTCCATCACCTCAGCCACACAGAGTGAACCATCTGCTGCTGTGTGCTACATGTAAGAAAGGACAACTTTGGATGTAATTTTCCCAACATTTTTTGGAGTTCAAGGGTGAAAAAAGCTTTACCTTTTTTGTGTGTGTAACATAACTGGTACTGGCAAACACCAAATGCACTAACCAGCAGTGAGCATGAGAGCAAGAGCAGTAGCCTACTCTGTCTTCGGTTGTTCCCTTCTTTGTACAGACACCAGATTTACAGCTCCAGTATACTGCAAAATATAGAGAGAATTACCTGCCATCAATAGGCTTAATCAACCTTATGTGAAGTCATTTTGCAAGGACCTGAACACTACAGACATTCATTTACATGTAAAAGTATAAACTCCAGCTTTAAGCATAATGGAGTTGCAGTGTAACAATAGAGGATGATGACAAAGCATCATCAGTTTCACCATGGCCCCCTGGGAGAAGAGTCCATGGATAGAATGAGAGGGGCAGAAAAAAGGAGACTCACTGGATTTATCGCTCATACTTCCTGCTGCACTGCCGAGGATTACTGAACTCTTTATAGCACCAGTGCCTGCACAACCCTGAAGACCTCCCACAGCTCATCTTCTGTTCATAGCGTCACATAATGTTAATCCTTTGGGAATACACACATAGTCATATACACAAATGCCTGCTCAAGCACACTCACCCATCTGCATATCTCCACAGTCCATAGTTTAAATCAGTTTCAGTGGTAGACAAAAATAGAGGTTTAAGGAAATGTTTGGAGAGAAGATCAAAGATAATCAACTGTAATTGTGCATGTAGCGTGTGCAATTAATGATTAAAACCCATTTTAATATAGTAGTATGGCTGGAGTAAAGGCAATGTCAGTCCACCCCTTGACCCAGACTGAAATATCTCAATAACTGTTGGATGAATTTCCATCCCGGGAGCATAAATCGTTAAATTTGGCGATCCCTGGACATTTCCTCTGGCTTTGCCAGCAGGTTCGCATTTGTGGTTATGAGTGAAACTTCCCAACAACTATAGGATGGATTGCCATAAAATTACATGTATAACTTCATGTCTCCCTGAGGGTAGACTATAGACCAATCATTTTAGAGGTCCTCTTTTCATCTAGTACAATCATTGGGTCAAAATTTCAATTTGTACAGTAATTGTCCAGTACCTATAGTCATTCCCAGGGTCTTATGTTCCCCAGATTTATATGGCACATAATGGAAACATAACAAAGGGTCCTGTGTTTCCCAGCACTGTACATAATGGGAACCTGAAAAACATGTTCCCCAGCTTTGTAATTGCTTCATATGTTGGCCTAATGGGCTTTTCTGTGAGCTTGTCAAAGGGCGGTGTACTTTTCTCAAGCAATGGTTAAGGGTTATGATAAGATAAGATAAAGTAAGATATACTTTATCTATGGTAGAGTTGGGAAATTCCTTTGTTACAGCTGTTAAAAATGAGTTGAATGCAACAAACACATAACAAATAGCTTAAATTAGCTCTCTACAGCTTTTTGTTTAGTGCTAATTAGCCAATGTTAGCATGCTGATATGTTAAACTAAGATGGTGAGCATGATTCGTGATACTCACTAAACAGTAGCATTTTAGCATGTTAATGTGCTGCTGTTTATGAACAAATGCCTAAAGTTTAGCCTCACAAAGCTGTCTGCATGGCTGCAGAAAGTTTTGTACTAAACCCACTTCATGCAGTAGCTTGTATATAAAAGATGGAAGTGACCCATTGTAAAGCCTCAAGCTGAGCATTTTTGCAGTTGCTCGTTTGGTGTTTGAAAGCCGGACATAACGAACAAGGGGTGGATTTCAGACAACACTGAGGAACACAACTAATAGGCTAGTGAGTTGTCAGTCAAACGGGGTGGCTGTAGCTCAGGAGGTAGAGCAGGTCATCCACTAATCAGAAGGTTGGTGGTCCGATTCCTGGCTGCTCCAGTCTGCATATCAAAGTACCTTTGGAAAGATAGTTGCTCTCCGATGCATTCATCAGAGTGTGAATGTTAGATAAAATGCACTTAGGAATAAAAATACAAAATCTGGTATGAATGTGTGAGGTCTGAGATGCTGAGGTGGATGAAAGAATAAAGCGCTTTGAATGCTCAAGTAGAGTAGAAAAGCACTATTTAATAACAAGTCCATTTACATTAAAACATACCCTGCTTCATTTTTGTCTATAGTGGAGACCATAATTTACAAAGTGAACATCATGTTGTATTCAATAAGGCTTGAAACTGAGGCCATGAACTTATCATGAAATTGTTTACTGAGGTCATAGAGCAAGGTAGATAAAGGCTGCTTTCCAGTAGACTTTTATACAATCAGATGTCCTCTTGAAACCCAGAAAGTCACAATTGGAAAAATTGCAGGTTTAAGGTGTTTCCACTTTGGTTTCTTTTTTCCAGCTCAGAAGCACCAAGTTTCTCATATATAGGATATACTGTAGATCCTATACAATTAATGGACAAAAGTACTGAGCCACCATTACATCTACAATGCTGCTCAGCCATGACAATATGTACCATGAAGCTCCTGGTGCACAGTTTTTGTGCTGATGTTAATGCCAGAGGAGGGTGAAACTTCATGGTTGAGTTGTTGCTATGGTTCCTAAAGGCATCCATTAGTCGTGCTATATATTGGAGGAAGGAAATTTCATGAACTGGCTTGTTGCAATGGTGTCATCCTATTACACTAGTACACTCGAATTCAGGGACCTAGAACAATCTATTCTTTCACAAATGTCGATAAAGGCAGTTTATACACCTGTTGCAAACATCAACTGCAGGTGTTATGAAGAAGATGAGTGGCTTTCTGAGTTAATTCTTCCATACCTTGCCATTCAGGATTCTTTGAGTGGTAAGTTTCCCCCTTTTAATGTTTGCACTAATCCAGGTTAACACACCTTACTGTAGGACACAGAGCAAAGATAACACTGATCAGCTACTGAACAGTCTACACAGTCTAGTAGATGTGTGTGTGTTCTGTTGGTTAAATAAGGACAGGGGAGTGAAAGAGGAATTCCTGGACACTGAACACATGTTCTGTTTTGCCCTCCTTCCTCTGTCAGCAGGCTAGAGATGTCAGTCATTTATGTTTGAGCATATGTGCATAGCCGCCTCGAGGAGTGGCCTACAATGATTTACACCTCCAACACTGCACGACAATGAATATGTCATTTAAAATAGCAGGTGTTCGCATGCTGCTTAGCTCATGGAAAGCAAATTAAACGGAGAGGGGGGAAAGAGAGAGGACTGTGTGAGAGGGAAGGGAGACGGGGGTAGGCCTGAAGCTGAATTAAAGTCTAAAATGGGGTAGTCAAACTGGCAGGCAGGTCACTGAGTTTCCCAACCGTGGCTGGGCCTGTTTCTCATCCTGAGACAATAACTTTGCCAGGCTACTTCAAACAGCAGTGGTACCAGTTATGCTGTTGCAATTATTAGCTTTGGTGAAAGTCATGTCAGAGATATTCGGGTCAGACTAAAACCACCGAATTTAAAGCATTTGGGGTTAGTGGGAACTGTGCATGCGTCTGAGTGCTCCCGTTTCAGCACAATCTGCAATGACATCATTTCACAGAGGAAAAGAGAAATGTGAAGAACTGCGTCGACCAACTGAGCCATCAGAAAATGTTAAAATACTGCAAAGGCAGTTATGTTTCTTCTGAGGAGGAAAGAAAAAAATTGCAGGATGATAACAGCAAGAGAGAAAGAGGGAAAGAATACAAGAATGATGTAGAAATACACACTCTCATGTTACACAAAAAGAAAGTTAAGAGGAAAAGCTTGAGGAAGAGATCTGAAGCTTGAGGGAGAAGAAGAAACAAAAAGGGATTTGGTCTTTTGCAAGACAAAGAGAACAAATGGGGTGCTGTGAAGTCTGAGAGCGGGCAATGTTAACATGCTGTCAGAAATCCCTACACAGTCCTTCCTCTCTGCCGCCATCCTTCCATCGCTCACTCCTGCTCCCCCCCAAACTGTCATGACCTTCCCTCAGAAGCCACTCCGTCAAATGGCTTCTACTCAGACTCCTGACTTTCAGCCTCACCTCACATCAAAGACGGTCATGTGTGTGGGGGGGGGGCATTGCTTCAAAAAATACCCTCACAGAAAACCCTCACAGCCTTTAAGTGGATGTAACAGGAAGTCGAAAGCCAGCAGAGTAGTTCAGAAAGGTTTTTTTACAAGAGAGTTGTTGTTAGAGGGTTAAGTAACTCACACATTAGCTCAGTATGGCCGAACACTCAAGATTGTGTTGAATAACAGTAAAACTGGAATTTGACTTCTTTCTTTAAGTTTGGAATTAATCTCTGTGGTGTTTTCTGTATTGTCCACATACACTAAAAAGGATAATACATAGCATCATTATCTTAGATTTTCTTTGAAAAGCTTTGAAGCCCATTACAAGGAGTGTTGCTGAAGCCAATAAAAATTCAGGGTTTAACAACTGATTAAAAACTAGAGACATTTTTGATGTGGCAGTGGCACTGTGGTTAGCACTTGCTTCACAGCAAGAAGGTCCTGGGTTTGAATCCACTATCTGGCCGGGGCCTTTCTGTGTGGAGTTTGCATGTTCTCCGGCTTCCTCCCACAGTCAGTTAGTGGGGTTAGGTTAATTGGTGATTCTAAATTGCCCATGGATGTGAATGTGAGTGCGAATGCTTGTCTGTGTCTCTCTGTTCGCCCTGCGACAGACTGGCGACCTGTCTAGGATGTACCCCGCCTCTCGCCCTATGGCAGCTGGGATATGCTCCAGCCCCCCCATGACCCTGAATTGGATAAGTGGAAGAGAATAAATGGATGGATGGATGCGTGTTTTTGATGTAAATGAACCCTTGAAACCTAAAAAAAAAAAGCCTTACCCATCCACCAAAAAAGCTGACATCTTAAAAATCGCCCTGCAAAACTGATGAATTCCTAATTTTAGAAAAGTAAAATAAAATATATAAGAACTGAATGTTATAGTTGTAGTGGTAGGTGCTTTCTTCAGTGATGGCTGTTTAGATGGAATACAATTGAGCAAGTCTGAATTTTGTGGTTAAGATTAAGAACTGAGTTCAGTGCCAGAAAAATAGTAGCTGGCCTGCAACTTTACTCCGTTGCTTCTCATTGTTTTGGTCGCAGCAGACAGCTAATTTTAGAGGGGGAAAAAAAGCCCACTATAGTCCACTGGCTCAGAACCAAACAGAGGCAGTCACAATTACTGAGTGCAGCATGCAGCAGTTACAGCGACTTTCTGTAACTGCTTAAAAACCTAAAAGGAAATGAATATTGGCCAGACATGAACTCTACTATGTCCTACTCTATGTTTTGCATCCTGCCTTAATGCTGCGGCTTGCATTTAATTGATGTTATAAGCGACACCTGCGAGGACAAGACAAAATATAAAATGCGTGTTCATCTGCACATGAGCGCCAGGTGCGTCTGCCACCTGCCAGCCGGTGTGAACAGTGGGAGGTCTGTTTTGATGCTCTCATCACACCCTCATCAGACAGGTAGGAGGGCGGCTCCTCCCTCAGCCTTTCCCACAATCTGTATGTAAACTGAATGAACACACATACCAAAGTCCAGACTCCTCCATTAATGTTCTCATACCTGTTTTATTTCTTTCTGTCAACACAACAAATTCATTATGTGTGTCTGCCCAGCCTATTGACAATAGTGTTCCTTTGGAGATAAGAGAGCCGTGTGCGTGTGTGTGTATGTGTGTGTGATGTCTAACAAGTGTTGTAGTAACTCAGAGCTCTGATCACACTGTTGAAATATGAAATGTATGTGCCAAAAAGTTGAACAGCTCTCATTAAGAGGCAGAGGCTGTGAGGTATCAAACGTCACTTTGTCAGCATCTTAATGAAGCTTGCTCTCTGCTTACAAGTCCTTCTTCAGTTTAAAATATGGAGGGAAAGAACACCCTGAACTTCATCATGTCAATAAAGACAAAAATCTCTGAGAGGAAAAACTGAAAGAAACCAGGTTCAGCTGAGTCCACTACTCCCCTGATGGTGGTTAGATCAAAGAAAACGCTGATAATGGTTACACCGCAGTTAATAACACTGCCGGCCCAAGAATGTTGGCTGGGCCGGCTACTCCCGACCTCACACATATAATTGTGCACACACAAAAGTGCGTGCAGACACACACATGCATAGAGTCCTCATTCCTCAATAGCAGTGACACATTCCGAGCTTTCTTCCTCTCTTCCCACAAACCAAACACTGCTCACTCCTTCTTTCTAATTGTAGACTTTTGATTTATTTGATGTGCAAAGGGAAACTGGCTTTCCTAGCTGCGCTCCCATCGGAAAACGTGCATGCTCACACACTCGACCTCTCTCACAAACACATACAGTAGAAGCAGTGACTCCATGCAGTTCCCTTTGTAATTACAACACATACAAACTTCCACTCCCATTAGGACCTGACTTATCTCCCTCTGGAGACCTCTATACTCTCAGAAGGACCTCTAGCTATGGCCTCATTTACTCTCTGCTTCTTTTGCTTGTTTCCTTCCTCCATTTAACAAGACCTGATGCAGCCCCTGCCAGGTTCACTTCAGTGAGATAGCGCTAAGAAAACAATTTGCTTATTAATCGATAAGACTGAAGATTTGTGTGTGAAGATTTCCAGGCTTTCTTTCTACCTCAACACATGCAGTTAAAAGAGTTCTGAGATCTGAGTCAGAGGAAGAGAAAGCAAATTAGTGTCCTTAACTTTAGGACTATGAGAGGGGTCCTGTGTCAGCAGGTTCCCACTGAGTAACTGTGCAAGCTACGGTCCATCTCCAATTTATCAGCACCATCAGTCAGAGCCCACCCCCGATCCAGTTTCAGAGTCCTTCAGAGCCTGCTTACGCCTCCAAAGACCTTTCCTTTGCTGTAGCCCAGATGGTTGACAGATGATGGGATGCTGACAAAGCATTTTAGCAAAGAGGGAGGAGAACTCCTCCTGAGTTTTCTGCTTGGCTGGGGTCGGTATATACTCAGCTTTAACGTCATTCTGGGTTATTTGCTGTTAGCTTTGTGTTAGCGTGCTGTCTGTGCAGATCCTTGCAAAGCGTAAAGGTCCAGCAGTTGTTTCTGCTAGAAAAATTTGTACAAACAAATAATGTCCAAAGAAAAGAAGATGTTTATGTACTGTGTTGCCTCTCTTGTGTTGCTAATAAATCATTACCTGTCTGAGGTGTGTGTGCATGAGAGAAAAGTTTCTGAGGGACTGTCACCCAGGGGTGAAACCAGAGCCCAGAACTCTTGAAGCACAGGCGACCACCACCACCACCACCTCAGCCGCCCTTCTCCTGAATCAGCCCTTGCTGCCCTAATCCAGTGTTTACATTCAACGCTGGGCAGTAATGATAGCCATGAGACCATGGACCACACCACGTCCTTATACACCCTCCTTTCTTCAACCACCCCCGCCACCTTCCACCACTAACCCAAAGCTGTTTTCACAGGAGCCAAATACCTTAAATACATAATTAGCAGGGTCATTTGTGCAAAGGGGGCCCCAGTGAGGGCCTGAGCGTGTCCATGTAAGTTTGCAGGGGGGCAGAGGGAGGATAGGCAGCGTAGCAGGGGGAGGATATGAAGACGTGAGAGAGTGGTGGACAACAAAGGCGGGCATTCATGGCCGTGGCCCTGGACAAACTTTGGCTGTCGCCATCTTCAAAGGCCACCTCTGCCTTTCCTCAAAACCCAGAGGCCACAGGTTGGGGCTCAGAGAAGAAACATAACAGGGCTACGATGAGGAGAAAAGGAAAGGGGAGGATGGAGGAGGGAAAAGGGAAGAGGGAAGAGGGAAGAGAGTAATGAAGCGAAAGTTAAACAATCTGTAATCTGTTAAGGACAAAAGTCAAGGCTAATTCATGGAGGAGGTTGTTGTGTCTATTAGATTTGGTTGAGGAAGCATTGAATTCAGGGTAGTAAAAGCATAAAATTTACCAAAAAAAACAAATAGTAGATAATAGTAAATAAATTCCTATAAAAGTGGAAAAAGAAGTTTCACAATTCACTACTAACGGCATCCTCATATGACCCCTGAACCCTGAACTCTGACCCTATGTATAGTCAAATTGCAGTTTGCTCTCTGCAAGAGCCCAAAAATTCCAGTTGACCATGTTTCACACTGGGAGACCTCCTTTGCATTCTACTACATACACAATCACACTCATTTTGCAGACTCTCTCACACACTTGCACACCCTCACAGACATAAAGCCCATTCATCTACCCCCTCATGCCCCTCTGGCATTACTTATAAAAGCATGTCCACTTAAGTGTCACCCTGTCTGCCCCTTCATGCTGTGGTGCCGATTACCCCCATGCCGAGTCCACTTCACCCCCTCTTTTCTTCCTTTTTTTTCCGTCTCCATCCTATTGCACTCTTACTCCTCGGGGTATTCCCACTCCTCCTTCTTTTCTCAGCATGACATATTGTTTTCTTTGCTTTGCATGGTGACTACACTGCACACGCTATTCTAAATCCTCACTTCGGCCCTCCCCTCATTTTTGTGAATAAAGCCGTGCATGTCAGGTAAAAACAATAAAATCAATCAAGTCTCTGCTCCTCCTTTTATCTTTACTTTATTGACTTTATCCCCTATTCTACGGGCTAGCCGAGCTGCTGCCTCTCTGATCCAGTGTTTCTTTCATGTTGTGCCTTTCTTTATCTGACTCCCCTCCTGAGGTAATAAGCAGGGTATATGGCTGGGAAGTGCAAAGGAGAGGGGCTTTCATGTCCCTTAGCCCTGGGATTAGGGTGAGCTGCTCAGGGGAAAAGTAATAAAGCCCCCAGGACCTACTGTCTGCTACTGGTGGATCCTGGAATAAAGCCCAGCTTCTGCTCGGCCTGCAAGCCTGGAAAAGCTCACATTTCCTGTAACACCACCACCCTCGCATCAAGTTTACGTTGTGCCTACTACAGCAGCACCAACATATGAACACTTTGCTCTTCTGAGCTTGCACATAGCAAGCAAGTGCATGCTTTACTTTCCATCCCCTTTGTGTGCATTTTTTTTTTTGTCTTTATGGCATCTACATTTATCCTAAAAACTCATCCTTGAGACACAGGTCACAATTAACAGGACTCAACATGCAGTGAAGAATTTCATGAGCAGAAATATATTTATTGTTAATAGCATAAATATATAAATTATGATTATTGCTATCTTTATCCAATGGAAGCTCAAAGGAAAAGTAATAAAAGGCTTAAGTGATAGCATAATAGCATTGTGGTGGACTGTCATCAAACAGCTCTACGCATGGTCCCTGATTTACTGAGAACACTATCTTACATTGATGCAAATGTGAATGAACACTGGTGAAACATCAGCCTTACAAATATAGCACCAGTCAACAGGTGTACTGTGGGTGTGTGATATGATGCCCACAACTCAGAAGTAGCCGATACAGCCATGTTTCAGTCAAGCTCTTCTCATTTGATTTTCAGTTGATTTACTTTTCATTGCACCGTGACTCACTCTCACACCTTTGTCTGCTAGAAGAATCCCAGTCATACTTCCTTATATCGACACAGGGTGGAAAAGGGACATTGTTTTTGCGCCATGTAGCCCTAGGCCTTGTCCCACATTCATCACTGTTATAGGAACTGGTAAGGAAGTAATTGTTTGTTCCTTTGGAGCACAAGTTCAGGCGAGCACTGTGCCGTTTTCAGGCCACCTCAGATCATTTGTCCTGATGGTAGAAGGCTGCATAAAGTGTGAGTCCCTTCACAGGGTGGAGTAATCTGAGATCTGTTCTTTTGTCAACAGAGGAGTAAAGCCTGAGGAAACAAGGAGCCCATTCATGCACTTGTCGATTTGCTTTGCACGCGCATTTAGTCTTTAAGATGGACTTTGCTCTTCAAAGGCACAACATGTGTGCTTATGTAGCAGACCGGGCAAGTATCTTCCTTATCAGCGCTGGACTGATATGGGTGAAAAAATAGCCTCTTGTAGCAGGGAAATTGTGCATAACCGCACACACACACAGAGCTTATGTATGCCCTCTAGTTTAGACATGCTTGGACACTTTTTATACTTATGTGACTGGCAGACACACACTGATGTGCTGAATGTATGTTTGTGGGAAATATTACATAAAGGACAGAGCAGGGCTTATCCCTGCGGTAGCATAAGATACAGTATGCCGCCACCACCACCACCACACACAGTGGAACTGCCATGTCTGGGCCACTTTATCCCTATCCTTTATCCTTTTCACAGCTCTGATACACACAGGCTAACAAGCACTAGTTTACTTCCACCCCTGACCTCATTTTTGCATTGTTTTCCCTAAATGGATTAAATACAGACATTCAAGCACAACAAAAGAAAAAGAAAAAAAAAAAACACTAAAAAAAAAAATTACACTGAGATTGTGATACTGATGGTTACAAAGAACCAGACCTTTTGCATTTCTGCAAAAACATAAAAACACTTTGTTTCTTTCATATTGGAAGAGACAGAAAGCAAACATCCACACATAAATAGTTTGTAAGAAGAACGACTACTTTCTTTTCAAATTGAACTGTACATAGCAGGTGGGCAAAGTCACAGACAACCAGGGGTCTCAGAAGATTTACACAGAGCAAACATCTGCTTACTAATTGTTTGATGCTCCATAGAGAGTCTCTCTCTCTTTCCATTGATTTTTTTCCTATATCCTTCTGTCTTTTTTCCTGTGTAGGCAAGAGTCATTTAAGCGGGGAAGGGTACTTATGTTGAGTCGGAGCACTGGATTCTCATCGAGGTGTGATCCAACTGTTCAACAGCAGTTTCTGTTGTTCACACAAAGTTAGTCAAATAGTCCAACGGCAATCCCTTTCACCATCTCCCTTCGGCCTTTTTCTGGCCTGCCCGAGCTCCACAGTATCCTCTCTTTTCTTCTTAATCAGCTGTCTGGGTACGTAGCATACCACAGAGAAAGTCATCGGCTGTTTTCTTTTTCAAAAGCACCTTTGGTATCTTAGTTGTTTTTATCTGCTGTCTATTTTTCAGTCTGTCATCTTTACAGAAAAGTTTTAGGCTTTTTTTTTTTTGTTTTTTGTTTTTTAAACGAAGGTTGCACGGCAGTGGGGAAGAGGACAGAGCAGGTGTCCTTTTGGAGGCCTCCTCTATTTAGGCCCCTCCCACGCTGAAGTCCCTTGTTCTGATTGGTCTCACCTTACATCCACTGTGAGAAAGAGAGAGACGAGGCCGACATTAGAATCACAGCTTCACAAAAGCAATGCTTTTTTTTTTTTTTTTTTTTTTTTTTTTTTAAAACAAAAAAAAAAATACTAATTAA
>VUQS01017755.1:5774-17527 GCA_015108495.1 Heterochromis multidens | reverse complement strand
TGAAAAAGCTGGCGGGCTTCCGGCCCCCGCCTGAAATCCTGCCACAATTACTCTATTAGCATGCTCAGCTGTGCCTCTGTTTTTCTTTATTCAAGCAACTTATCACAACCGACAAGGCACATGAGGCCATCAGAAAAGGAGCCTGTCAGAGCCCCATTGTGGCCTCAGCCCTCAACCTCTCTGCCTTCATCCAGCCATTGACTCTCTGCTGTGGACGGGAGCCAGAGAAAAGCCAGAGGCATCATGGGAGCTGCAAGTGCACTTGTGGCACTGGCTCTGATTGACATAACTTTGGCAAAGTGGGTAAATCACCTTTGAAAGATAAAGAGTAAACTTCTGCTAAAAATCAGTTTATCAGGAAGGAAATGAATGTTTAAATTTGAATATACATTATCAAATTTCTAGAGTTCCAGGGTCAAAAACTTAGGTTAAGTCCACAAATTCAATATAAGAGGTGAAGGTAGATTCGGAGTCTGAAAAGTGAAGCCAGTGTTAAAGTGCATTCTTTCTAATGGCCAGCAGGGAGTGACTCCTGTTGTTGCAAAAAGAAGTCTGGTTGCATATAAGTCAAGGTGAAAACGGCGCTCGGCTCCTTTGATCTATGACCTTGGTAAACACTTTCCTGATGAGTTCATCGCTAGTTTAACGTCTTACTGAATATGACATGTTTATTTTGTAAATTATGGTCCCCATTAGTGTCCAGAAGGATGATAACCTGCCCTAAAGCAGGGTATGCATAAGGGCACGCCTACCTTATCACTGACAGGTCAATACTACATGAGCATGCATTGTTCTTCAGTTTCAAAGTCAGATATGGTCGTGACATCTGGTTTCAAAAAGCTAAGATGGTGATGTTGATAATACTCAGCTTGAGGCTTCAAAAATAGAATGTACTGGGTAGCACCATAGTGGCTTAGTCCATCTTTGATATACAGTATATGGTTGTTTCAGACAAACCACTAACTTTTAACAAATTTCCTTGAGTGATGACAACATAAGGACAAGGAGGGGCCTATTTATTTATTTATATATTTTCAAAATCTAAAGTCTTGAAGTATTGAATCTTTTTGCTGATCTGGTGCTATCGAAGTAGAGAAGGTCATTGGTTGTACCAAAATGTAATTCAATGTCAACCTTATTATATGCAAACATTTTTAAAAACATGAATGCCATGTCTCTAATAGCCATGAAAAAGGATGTGTCAAGAGACAATGAAGATACCAGTTGGGCTTGCATATTTTTGTATTCCGGTGTCAGCAACTTTTTTTCATTCTTTTCTTTTCTCGTACAGGAGATTGAGTTAAGTTGGCTTTACTTAGAAAAATATGCAAACTTCCTCAAAAATAATAAACTTAAAATGGATGAGTTATACTTAGCTATAACTTGTTTATTTTAAGTGTGCATACTTAATGACGTTAAGTCACACAAACTAAATGTGGTATCTCAAAGTAAAAGAACTCTATTGTTAAGAGTCTTCTTCTTTTGGATGCTCCCTTTAGGGGTCGCCACAGCAGATCATCTGCTTCCATCTCACCCTGTCTCTCCCATCCTCTTCTGTAACACCAACCCTCTGCATGTCCTCCTTCACTACATCCATGAAACTTCACTACATCCTAGAACACTGACCTGGAGTCATAAATCGCTACAGGAGTATCTGTTAGTGAAACTCTTAGATTGTTCTTGGCCACACTAACACTGGGAACCACATAAAACATCCACAAGAATCAAAATCTAAACATAACATAACTGAAATAATGATGATGACACAATTAAATTAAGATTTTGAAGTTAACATTAACAGTCCAATGAGTCTTTGCACTAGGCAGTGCAGAAATCCATCAGAAAAATCAAGTTCAAATCAGTTAATGAGGCAAATGTGCACAAGAGATGACAAAACTTTTCACTGATTCAGTCTAAATTAAATTAAGGACTTTGTTTGCATTTACAGTGGGGACCTAGTCTGTCTTGGAACAGGACTCAAAAGCTTTGTACTTGATGGACAAATAAAATTCATGTCCCTGTCTTCAAAAGATCTGTTTATCAGTGGTGAAAAAAATTTCCTATGAGTAAAAAGTTGTCTGATCAAAGCCATCCAAAAATTAGATATGGAAATGAAAGATGATATTGTGGAATATTGTATTGTAGATGTCAAAAAGATACAAATGGTAACGCCTCTGTTCACTGCTGTGTTTTGTGTGTGTGCCATCTGTTTCCTGGCAGTTTTAACATACTGTATCTGTGGGTGTGTCGTGTGTGTGCATGATTTTGTCTAAGGTATTAATAAGTCACAATAGAGTCTAACTGGGAATATGTGTGCTGTGTTTTTGTGTAGACTTCATGATTAATGATCATATAATAATTTTGAGAAAAGGTATAATCACACAGTTTCTCTGTGTTTTTCTTTTATTCTTTCTGTGTTTAGGGAAATATTCTACTTTGTCCTCCCATGCCAACGAGAGCAGATAAAAGCATCTGATGAGACATGTTGGAGAGAATCTGTTGTTATTGTTATGGTTAGAGGCATTCTCCTTATTTGTTTCCTCTGTAAAATGAGTTGGTCTCTGCAAAATGGGAAATGTTTTTGACAACAGAGCACAGAGAAAGAAGCAAAAGAGCGAGTAGCTACACAGAAGCAATCAATGATAGCCCTCTTTATTTAGTAAGGTAGTAATAATTGGTCCAGTGGCATGACGTGACTTGTAAATGTTCAGAGCCGAGAAAGAGAGAACACAAGCAGATAACCACAGGCTTTAGTGTGGATCAAACATTACAGGTCAGAGAAGAAATAACAGATTATACACTGTTATACTTTGTAATTCTCTTAAGAAAAAAGCTACACAAGTACAATTCTAATTATAATAGCTATGACTTTGAAGACAGTAGTTTCATTTTTGCAGACAGCAAAAAAAAAACAACCCCAAAAACCCACTTGAGATGCATTTTAATCATGCTTCTTACTCTCTCTTCTAGTATAAGCTTGCTTAACATTCTCCAAGTACAGCTCAGCCTAGTTTACTTTTGTTTCAGGAAGTGTTAATCTTTTGAGAAAAAGAAGTGAATTTACATGTGTTTCAACAACAGGAAACTAATTACAGTTTCAGTACTGGGGCATTTCAGGATGGATATTGCATTACTGGAATTTGCTCAAATATCAGCTAAATTAGGCCGTAAGCAGGTGCTTAATGTCAGTTTTTATTGAATAATTAACATGGCATTTTATTATTATGATTGTAAAGGTACTCAAGTAAAGTTATGAGGAATACCATGACAGCCTGATTAAGAAATATAAAACTTAACTGTACATGTTAACTTTCTCAGTGTACCCAAGCAGAAAGGTAGCACAGATGCTAGACCCTGCAAGTAGACATCTAAACTTGTTAGTGTTTTTAATCTTCACTTGTGTCCTCCTTTGAGCAACCATTCAAACATTGTTTGCACAATTTGATTCTCAAAGTGGTCACAATAAATCCTCATTATGTTTTGGAGAAGCAAACAAAGACATGTAAAAAAAGACTTCTATTTTATATTTTGTTTATAAGGGTTGTTCACTGGGCTTCTTGCATTCTGGAAATACTTTGTCTATCTAAAGCTACATCCACACTGGAAGCAATTTGCAGCAACGTGGCAGGGCCTGAGATAAACTTTTCTCAACTTCCACACAAGTGACTTAAGTGACTGCTGATGAGAGTGAAGAATACCTTTGATTGACATATGATGTCAACACTGACTTCCATAAATATTTAGTGCAAGGAGACAATATACATAACTTTAATTCCTACACAGTGTTTAGGTTCCTACCACAGACAAAGCAATGGTACAGTAAACGATGGAAGGGATGCTCATCATACTGTTTCGTCCACCCTGTAAGTCAATGACAAGTCTTACAACAACAAAAATTTAAAACATTATATCTACATTTATATGTGTGTGTATATATGCATGTATCTATGTATGTATATATATAGATGACATATATGATATATATGACACACACAGCCTTTTTTGTAAACTTCACCTAACATAAGTCTACTCTGTAACATGACCACAAAGATTACCCTCATCGCTTTATTCTTCATGTCATATGACACTAAATGGAACGTTTGACTTCAGTGAGTAAGACTTCATCACAGTTTCCAAAGCATGATAGCAAATTAGTATTAACAGTGAAAGTAGAGCACTTTATTCCCAACAGGATGTAAGATTTTCTGAGACAAATGTAGTGTTAATCCTTGTCTTGCAAGTAAAGGCTGTTCTTACCCTTATATGTGCATGCATTCAAGAAGCTCCAAAACTGTATTAGAGTGTGTTGGGGGGTTTTGTTGCAGCCTCTCAATGACTTTAATGCTCGATTTAACTCTTACATCATTAGCTGGAGCCAGGCAAAGTTTAAAAGTTGAAATGGAAATTGAGCAATCTCGACATGCACCGTATTTCATTAATGTGACAAGCTGATAAAATGCCAGCGGGCACGCACTTGGCTGACGAGCAGCACTCGTTACATTCCAACTGCATTAATTAACCCTGCCCGCAACAGAGGCCGATTGCAGTGCACAACAGTGGAGCCAGTCGCTACAGAAAACCCACAATGTGGCATGTGAAGCACTATCAACACCTCCCTAAGTACAACCTCTAGCTAAGAAATAAATAACATGGCTGTCTTTTCTCATGACAGGGCCAAACATGCTGGTTTTGGACAGGGTTCAATAAGTCTTTGATTCTGCAAATCCCACACTACCAATTTATTTAAAAAATACATTTAAAATACCCACATTCTAGATATGTAATGTCATTAGTTTTATTTATAACAACTGAGTATGTCCGCACTGAGGATAGCCTTTAAATTTCAGGTCCATTATAGTCAAAAAGAAGATCCATCTGTAGTAATTTATTCTTTGCTATCCAGCCATGAAAAGCCGAAGGTGTGAAAAGTAGCACCAAACCCCCCATACTAAAAGAACCATAATTCATGACAACAGACATGACAAAAGTTGGACGTAGCATTAAAAGAAGGATCTGGGATGGAAGTGGGATGCAAAGCCATGCACAGCAGCGGTACAGTAGATGGGCTTTCATCCTATATTTAAGGCCTCAGTCACACAGATCAGAACAGTGGGTGACCCCCTGGCAACCACTGGTCACTAGGGAAAAATGTGTATTCACCAAACTGGTTGGCAAGTGGTTGCTGGCTGTCGCTGGGAGAGATCTGTCATAAAGAAGGTGCTGCACCAAAAGCTTCCTTGTGATTATTTTGGTTGCTAGCAGATTGCTGTAGTCACTTGTAGTTTGCATGGAAGATGCCTGCAAACACTAGCTATGACCCGAGTGGTAGTAAAACCAGAAAAAGTGCGACACAAATCTGAAATGGAGAATATTCACCTTCAAAGTAAAAGTTGTCTTACCTGAAACCAACACCTTTCAAAAGACACAACTTTTACTTTGAAGGCAAATGTTTTTCCAGTCTTTCCAGTTTGCATCAAACTTCACAGTTTCACCTCCACTTAGTGAGTAGTTGGCAAGTGTTTGCAGAGAAGTCAGCATCTTCCATACAAACTACAGGCAACCGTGTGAGTCTGCTAGCAGCACATCTGATTTTCTGTTTTTTACAGTTTTTTTTATTTTTTTTATAGAAAGTGCTTTTGGTACCGCTCACAGTCAGTGACAACAAAGCAACCAATTAACAGTGTTGTTAACAATTTGTTTAGGCAATAGAGGCAGACAACTTTACAGCTATGTGTATTTGCTCATATCACTCTGCAAAATTAGTTTCAGCCTGAACTTTACACGCATGAAACCATCAAAGTGACAGTGCAGGGCAGAAACTGTGTGGTTAAATGGCAGCATCTGTACATTTGGTTTATGATGAAGAGTGAAAAGAGCAGATCAACAGCTCCAGAAACTAAATGCTGTTGACAGTTCAGTGAGACACAGAGGAGCAGCTTTCAAAAGCCTGTCATCAGTGTCCCAATACTGTCACAGTGCTGATGACCTCAGTGACACCAAGTCGTACACACACCAACCATGCAGACACACACTGCTCCTACATACTGAATAAACATAGCATAAACAAAGTGACAGATTTTATTAATATGATGTATTTATTGCTCTTTTTTTTTCAGATCCATTCTTATAAACATTTCACCAATATTTGTTTTGTCCAGCTCTTTTAAAGAACACTGTCAAAACATTTAGACAATTTTCTCAGGTCTCTCAGGTTTCTCAGGTCTAATTTTTAGTTAGTGCCCACTGTTGCTCACTGGGTAACATTAATACAGCCAAAAGAAGCAAAAGTGGAGACTGCAAAATAAAACAAACAGCTACCATCATTAAACTCAACCTTTGTTTTGATATCAACTAGCCTACACACCTGCAAAGTTTGTAACTGCATCATGCATGATGGTGCCGCTATTGTGTTGACAAAATCTGCCCACAAACAGATTCAAACCAGCTCTCACTTGATGTCTCTGTTACCATATTTCACCATGACTGTGTATATATGAACACACACACACACAAACCCACACATATATACACACAGTCACATATTAAAAACAATACCATCTAAGCTATCACACTTGGTATTCAGGTATCTCAGACTTATCCTGTGACTCTTCCTCAGGAAGAGCCTATGGATTTAAACGTTGCCATAATTGCTAGCAGCTTGCAAACCTATCTCCTTTTTTCCTTTCCTAACATTTTTGGATTGCATCTGAATATATATTTTTTTGGCCTGGATGTGCACACATTTGGACCCTGTTCTATAGCTCTTCCAGTGCATTAATTAGCATGAAAACATTAACATTTCAAAGTGAAGAAACAAAAATCACCTGAAATACCATTTTAAACTGTGTTCTGTATCTTCAGATTTAGCTGTCCCAGTGTGGATGCTTCCATTTAACTGCACAATAAAAGGCCTCCAATCATATTTATTCCAGTTGAGATAAAATTCCAGAGTAAACATTATTTGTCAGACACTTCCAGTTTGTGAAGTACTCTCTGCTTCCCTCTGAGTGTAATATTTTCCACATTCACATGCAGTGTCCTTCTCTCTCCATCTGGGAACTTCTCATTTATCTTTAGCGGTGGTGACACAATGAAAACAGCTACATGCGGTGCAGCCTGCCACACACAGCAAGAGCACCCAGCCAGTTTATTGGGAAAGGTGCTTTATTGAATTAACTAGCCTCTTTTGTTCCTAAACCAATATTGCAAGACTATAAAGGGGTCAGGGGACTGCAGGCACACACAAAAGGCTGCTGTGGAGGTAGAAGAGCCTGTAGGCAGCTCTCAATGAAAGCACAGAGTTTGGTTTAGGTCAAAAGAGAACTCCTGATCTGGAAATAACAGAACATTCCGGAAGAACACAGCTGTCCCACCCAGCCTCCCAGCTGCCCTCACCCTGCCTATCTTTCTCTTTCTGGTTTGAAGTGTTTATTTTACATCATGCAGCTTCTGTCTGTCTTTCTCTCCATATAGCAAACTGCTGCACACCGGATTTGACTGACAAGAGTTCATGAAAGTTAGTATCCTTACTGTAACTCAAGCTGGCACAATAAGTGCAGTAATTGAGCAAAACATATACTGTTTAATAAAATGGAAATTATGCCTTAAGTAAATAGTTTGAGATTATCACTAAAAAAATGTGTTTCAACCTTAGATGGATCGTATTAGGCATCAATTGCAAATCATGACAACAAGGAATAAAAGGCTTTCAGCCTTCAAAGCATTCCAAAGCAAGCATTTTGAATGTATAATTGAAAGACATTTGAAAAGTAAAAGCTTTGAACCTTAAATTAAAAGGTTAAATGTAAACCTATATTAATGTTGAAAATTATTTAAATGTTGATCAAATACAATTTTGTGGAGCATCCACTGAAGACCTGCCAAGTTTTTTTTTGTTAATTTTGTTATAAATATTGAATAGCATCCATATTGAATATCAACAGAATGTAGTACTAGCTCCAGGCGTCTACACACCACACTTTTAAAAAGTTTCCAAGACACCTTCATGTTGTTTCTGAGAAAAACATGGGCAGGAGTTCACAGTGCATGGGAAAGAATGATATTCTGTCATTCATGTCATATGATATGCATTTTTTTTTTACTGCAAGATTATTGTTTTATTTTGTTTTCTTGACATTTTACACAGCATCTAAATTTTTGTTGGAAACAGGGTTGCATTTTAACAATTTTTGGGGGTGATTATTATGTCCTTCTGTTAATGGATATCCTTTTTTGGGGGGGGATATGACACCTTTGCTTTGATTTTTACTCATCCTTTAATTATAGGGCAGATTACTTACATTTTCAACTCAAGGCCTTATAGTGAGTATTTCTTTGACTATTTTCCTGTAGGTGGCATTTTGGAACTTGATAGCACTCACAGTAACACCCTGCAGGTCTAGACATGCTTTGGCATGTATACTGTCCCCATGAACTTTCAATGTGCATTATGCAAGAGGATAAAGGATATACATGCCACATTTTTGCTCTGAAATCACCACGAATATTTGTGTGTTTCACCAGTGCATAATTGTCGAATTATTATCAACACTATTGATGCATCTCTCTTTAACAAATCACGGAGTGCAAATTCTCCAGCCATACACTGTGAACAAAAGGATGTTAATTAACGATTTGATCTCAGTATGATGGTCCCACATCACACAGCTGAAGATAAGTTTGAAGACGGAAGGCTCAGGGGCACAACATGTGGGTTTCCCCGTTGTTTAGTGCTGTCAGAAGGGAAAAGGCTTCAAAGCATCAGAGTTGGGCTGTTATCTCAAGCTCACAGAGGAGCTGTCATAGATAAAGGAGGAAGTGGTTAAAGTGGTCTGAGGAGACTGCGTTAATCCTCAAAATCCACCACACAACGTTACAGGGGGGCAGAGGTGCACCCGTAGACTGGTATGTGCATGTAAAGACATGTGTACACACACACACACACACACACACACACACACACACACGCACGTGTGCACAGTTCTTTAGCTCTTTCTGATTGTCTATCTTTAGAGCATAGGGGCCAACACAGTGATAGTGAACAATATGCTGATTTGCTGCTCAGTTTCGTGCGTCTGAAGATCTGCAGCCTGATTTCCCTGTGCTCACAACTGCCACCTGCTTCCGCCCACATAATCTGCTGAGAGGAGGTAGATATGGTGGATGTGTATCATCTTCCCAGGATTCACAGACAATAACAATACCTACAGGATTTTAAGGCCACAAACACTTAATTTTTCCTCTCAAAATGTACCCTTTAAGTGGTATTAAAGCTTTAATAATGTAACTTATTTAAAACATTTAATTAAGTAAAAAGTAATTGCATGAATATGGCGACCATAAACCTGCTGAATGCTTAGTCTAAAATAATGTGATCTTAGCTCTTTATCTGCATTAAAATTTCTAAGTTTCCCCAACTCTGTAGATGTTGACTGGATGCCCTTTACTGGCAATAAAAGGAAAAAAAATGAATAGTTATAAATGATAAAAAACAAATACATATGCAAACATAAATCAAAATGATCTTGTAATATATCAGTGACCAAAAAGTGTTTTTATCTATATAATGCCTAATTTCTCATGTGTCTGCTGTTTATAGTACAGTCAGAGGTCAGTCAAACACATGGAAATGTCAAATTTAAACTTCACTTTTAGCCAGGTAACCCTTTTCATCTTTAAAAGAAATACTAGTTATATCTCAACACAGATTATGTTCTCGGTAAGGAAATTAATTATAAGCAGTTTAACCAAACTGCCTTTTTTTCTGAGATAATTTTATTTGACAGCTTCTGGCTTGCAGGGTTATTTTAAACCATTAAACCGACTTTAAACCATTTTAATTCCTGAAATTGTACGGATATAAAGAATGATCTTAATTCATGTCAGACCTATTCATGCATATTTTTTTTAAGATCTTGCATAGTAAAAGGAAAGAGCTTTTCATAAAAAATACATTTTAATCTTTATTGCTCTATTTGTAATTGAGACAAATCAAAAATCTTTATCTTAAATCTAATTTTCCCATTTAGCAATACATTTCATCCCCTTGGGTTGCTGTGTGGCTGGTAAAAACCAGAATGGTGAATATGGGAGACATAAACATTTTACATGGAAGATGACACTGTCCCCCTTGTAAATTTTTGGAAATAATCTTTTTTTTATTCCCCCAAATTCCCCTCAAGTTTAAGTAATTAGATTAAGTGAACTGACAAATGATCACTGACTGATAAAAGACGGAGAGCTATGGGCATGCACCATCAAAAGTAACTTGGATTTATTGTGAGGCATCTTGGTATTATGGTAAGCTGACTGCCCAAGAAGCAGCATCCCTGAAGAAGGAGAATGAAATAAGGGGATTTATCCACAGACACTTAATCATTCCCAACTTAGAGCATTGGCACAAAAAGGAAAGAATGTGTAAAGAGCCTAGGGACACAAAGACTTCTGGGTGATCAAAAGGAGAA
Organism: Heterochromis multidens; assembly: GCA_015108495.1. Lineage (NCBI taxonomy): Eukaryota > Metazoa > Chordata > Actinopteri > Cichliformes > Cichlidae > Heterochromis > Heterochromis multidens. Next base: position 7,064 of record VUQS01017755.1, on the reverse strand, counting down.
TTAAGGGTGACTTCTTCCACTGAGCCATTGTCTGTGTGTTTCATGAAGTATCACTCTCGGCAGGGTGGGAGGTGGCAGAGTGGGGTGGGGTGGGGTGGGGGGGATCAAGGATTTCTTGAATTAAAGAGCCTCTGCGCTTTTCTCTCTCACCTTTTAATCCAGCACCTCGCTCTTGCCATCTCTCGCCACTTTCTTCATTTCTTCCTCCACAAATAGATCCTTCTGAGCTACAAACTTGGCATGATACACACGTTTGTGTGTACTGGGGAAATTCAACTTCAAAAAGCTGAAAGCATGAGGAGCACTGGGTGGGCTAGCTGCAGATGTGTGTATGTGTTTGAAGGGTTAGTTCATGTGTGTGCTTTGGGGAGGGAGGACGAGGGTTAGAGCCACCAGGATAATGACCATGACGGCCGCCCAACAGACTCACCCCCTGCTGTCCTTTTAAGTCCTTGTTTAAGGTTTGGCTTCGGCACCCGCTTTGAACTGTGACAATAATTCCTGATCGCAGCGGAACTCCCAGGATTCTTCATCCTTTGGGCCATGATACACAAGGCCAAGAGGCTTTTGGCTGCACAAAGTCTTGTCCTACTGACCAGCAGACAATAAAGTTAATTCACCCTCAACTTGATTATCCATTTGTGACATTCAGAGATGGGCACAGAGGCCCCACACCTGCTTTATGATCAACTAGCAGCAAAAGATCTTGATTAATTCATGAAATCAAAGCAAAACATCTAATCCACGTGCTTTAAGCTCGATTTATACTTGGTGTTGATTCTATACCATCAGTATGGCAAAAGTACAACATAGCCATGCTGTAGCCTGACCAGACATACACTAAAGATGTAACCACATGTTGCTGCTACAGCTGTAATTTGTCTGCTTATTAGCAATAAGCAGTGTCAGCACAGCAAATAAAAGATGATGCTTCTGTGAAACAAAATGTAATAAGTACTGTAATAGGCTGTAATTGCATCATTAAGGTATTCTTGCTATATAGCCAAATGCCGTTTTCATGCCGGTTTCTGTAGCTCTGCCAATGCGCATATAGTCTCAGTTGGTTCCAGCATCTTGTCTGTATTGAAGTAATTTTAGTAATGTGTTGTTCAGCACATCTCAGCTCCAACTCATGCAAACACATTTTTGCTCCAAACTCCTCACGTTCTGATTGGTCAAGAGTCCCTTCCTGTTATTTTTTTTTAATAGTCAGCTTTTTTTTTTTTTTTTTTTTTTTTTTTTTTCCTTTTTTTTTTTTTTTTTTTTTTTTTTTTTTTTGTGTTTTTTTTT
>VUQS01017752.1:1914-14714 GCA_015108495.1 Heterochromis multidens | reverse complement strand
TCACCCCAACAGAGCACTTCGCTCTCAGACTGCTGGCTTACTTGTGGTTCCTAGGATATTTAAAAGTAGAATGGGAGGCAGAGCCTTCAGCTTTCAGGCTCCTCTTCTGTGGAACCAGCTCCCAGTTTGGATTCGGGAGACAGACACCCTCTCTACTTTTAAGATTAGGCTTAAAACTTTCCTTTTTGATAAAGCTTATAGTTAGGGCTGGATCAGGTGACCCTGAATCCTCCCTTAGTTACGCTGCAATAGGCCTAGGCTGCTGGGGGTTTCCCATGATACACTGAGTGTTTCTCCTTCTCTCACCTCTGTTCACTCTCTATGTGTTTATACACTACTGTGCATTTAATCACGAGTTATTATTAATCTCTGGCTCTCTTCCACAGTTTGTCTTTTCTCCTGTTATCCTCCCCTCACCCCATAACCGGTTGTGGCAGATGGCTGCCCCTCCCAGAGCCTGGTTCTGCCGGAGGTTTCTTCCTGTTAAAAGAGAGTTTTATCTTCCCACTGTTGTCAAGTGCTTGCTCATAGGGGGTCGTTTGATTGTTGGGGTTTTCTCTCTATTATTGTAGGGTCTTTACCTTACAATATAAAGTGCCTTGAGGTGACTGTTGTTGTGATTTGGTGCTATATAAATAAAATTGAATTGAATTGAATTGAATTAATTCGTGCCTTTATTATCTCTGGATTAGACTATTGTAATTCTTTGCGCGTTGGCTTTGATCAGTCATTACTTTGTTGCCTGCAGGCTGTACAAAATGCAGCAGCCCGCCTTCTGGCAGGAAAGAAAGGGTGTGATCACATCACACCAGTTTTGCCCTCCATACACTGGCTTCCAGTCCATTTCAGGATCCAGTTTAAAAATGTATTACTTGATTTTAAGAGTCTCAATGATTTGGTGCCACTCCACTTAACTGAGCTTTTACAGCCCCACACTGCTGTCAGGGCCCTGAGGTCTCTTAGACATTCCTAGATCCAGGCTCAAAAACAGAGGTGACAGAGCCTTTTTGGTGCTTTTTGGGCCCTTAATCTTTGGAACAACCTGCCCTTTCACATAAGAGCTGCCCAGTCACTCCAAAACACTTTAAAACACTGTTAAGGAAAACATACTTATTCTAGTTGTCTTTCAGTTCTAATTGAGCAGGGTGTCCTGGATTTTATCATGAAAACACAGTCTTATTTATTCATTTTATTGTTTATCTGATGATGCTTTATTGAGGTTTATTGTGCATTTTAGTGTATTTATTAGTGATTTAGTGATTGTTATATGCATATTTACATATTTACATATTTTGTTCAGCTGAGGTTGTTTTAAATATGCTATAGAAGTAAACTTTGACTTGACTTGACTTATTGCAAGGCTGCAGGCAGTAGGTGCACCTAGTAAACTGGTCCCTGAGTTTCTTTGTACCTAAAAGTACAAAGAGAAGCTAAAGTTTTTATTAAAAATAACTCTCTTAAAGCATTAATGAAAAATGCCAGAGGTTCTGCAGAAATAACATTTCTTGTAGAGCGTGCTAAACAGTGCAAACAAATGGTGACCTTCCCCTCATTGTCCCTGCAGTGAAGTAATTTATATTATTTGTCAGAGTAATCAACACATTTCACACAGTACACAGTAGTCAGGGTGTGGGACTTCATAGGTGAATGGTTGTGAAATACTGTGCCTGCCCACTAACCTGTATCCTGGTTGCTCAGGTAATGATTAATACATGCAAACACACACAGACACAGAAAGAGAAATGGCAACAAAATAGTCAGATAGTGTTTTTATATAATTAATGATGCAACCGTCTTCCTTTCTACACTTCCATGAAGGTTTTGTTTTTGTTTTTGCATAGGTTTCATATTTGACTGTATGTAAATATATGCTGGAAAAATAAACAAAATGCTGCACAAGATAAAAATGGAAGGTAGTCTCCATTTTCACTTTTCACTGTCAACCTATTAACCATATCTACATCTGATTCATGTCTTATTCTACAGGACACTATGGCCTTTAGTTTGGATAACTTTTATTTATTTTTTTCCTCTGTTAGATAACTCCTCAGTGTCCAGTGCTGAAAACACAGAGATATTGAATAACCACTGTTAACCTTGTCTGCCTCTCTCTTTTTAGTGACCCTGCCTCTGGGTGTGTGTGTGTGGGTGTGTGTGTGCATGTGTCTGTGAGAGAGCGAGAGAGAGGATAACCAACTGACCAATCACAGAACCCACAGCTTTTATGTGTCGCTCCATATAAAATTCTCTCTGTTATTCTTGTGAAGCTTCGGCTGCACAGTTTTTGTTCTGGCTGATCGTACAGTGTCATTATTTCTGAGTCCTCCATCATTCTCGTCTATGTCTCTATGTAATAAAATCAGTAACACGTTTTCCCCTAGTTTGTGTGTGATTACCTTTGACCTCTTTCAGATACTATCAGTACTAAGAAAGAAAATTATTAATCATAAAAAAAGTGTTTATTACTGATTTACAGACAAATACTGGCACAGCTATTTTGCAAAGTGTTACTTGGAGATGAGGAACATCCAGCAGTCAAGTGTTGTCTGTCTGTGGGGTTCAACACTTATGAAATATTACTTTATTGCTGAGGTTTTTTTGGGTGGCATTTTATGTTTTTACTAGAGATTTAACCAGAGAAGAGAGAAGACAAGAAGTGAAGGGACAGATGTACAATGACATGCAACAAAAGTCCCCAGTTGGTGTCGAATCAGGGACATAGCAGCTCACGATCAGCACTGAAACCCTACAGGGGGGTCTGTTATTCCATTAGATTTGTTAAGTAGTTGCACAGAAGTGATTATATATGAATCAGACCCATTAGATATAGCTCATGACTGCATGTAATTATTGGGCTGCATGATCAGGTTTATAAAATCACTGAATTGGTAAAATATCGTCTCTTGTGACCTTTGTTCCTTTGGATACACATGAAAACATTGGCTGCAAGCAACGTTTTAGATCTGCAATCTTATCAGCAACAGTGTTAAAATACATGTTAAAAGCTAATAAGTCAGCTAAACCAAAACACCTTTCAGATTAACTGGCATTTTTTCAAGCATATTAACCTTAAATTCAATTTTTAACATTAAACATGTCAACAGAAAACAGAAAAACAGTGAAACTTAATGTAATTTTCCTCCTAGGTCTATTAGATGAGGGCACTATAAAAAGACTTTCAAGCAAACTCAACTGTCTTTAGTAATTTAAAGGATTTTAGTTATTTTGTTAAATCTCATGTAATTCATTTTTAAAATAATTTTCCTCTGTATCACCCTGTCATCTCTCACTCTGCTTCACACTGCCAGCCATCTGCTGGAGATTATACTCCCCCAGGCTCACAATTAGGCAATCGGGGGGCTATCATTCCGCCCCAATAGGCTGACAAGGTCGGCGTCATACCAGGAGAGGATACAGAGGCGGCAGCAAGGGACACTTAGTCTGACTGATGCCATAAATGTGGGCTGTAATGTATGATTTGATGTGTATGAGCAGAAATGCAGAATTAAGAATGTGATAACGCTGTTTTGTGTTTGTAAAAAGGAATGATTATGTAACAGTGAAACTATCAGCAACTGGATGTCACTGCAAATCAAATATTCTGGCAACAGAAACGTTGATCTTCTCAGCAACACCCACTGCTTTCAAATTAAAAGGAAAAACTGTGACTCACCACAGGTAAACATGTTTTTTATTAACCAATACATGTGTTAGATGATGTGAATTCAACATGTGTTAGAGTCCCAACCCCCAGAGACAAAGTGGAAGTAATAATATTGTCACTAACTAACCTGACATGCAGAGGTCACACTGACAGCTGGAGGTCATTGAGACTTTAGAGTTGATCTTCAATCTGCCTTAATGTTACAAGTCTAACAAATCAGCTAAACTTTACAGTCCCTCTCATGTTAAAATATAAATATCAGGCAATTTAAAACATAAAAGCAACGTTCAATGAGTGTCAATCCATTCAGCAGTTATTGTTCCCTCTAAGCTCCCTCCACATTTTGAGGTTTGAGGTTGAAACACTTCTCCAACTAAGCTTTCTGCATCTGTTTTATTTATTTAAAGATTTCATTCCACTTGAGGACACTGTTCATACAGAAAACTAGATTTTCAGGTCTGTGCCAAATCAAAATCAAAAATCAAATCAAAAATCAAAGGAAATAAAAATAATAATTTAAGGTAAAAAAAACAAAAACAAAACTGTTTAACCCTGCATTCATAGACAGGCCAATTAAGTAGAAGGGTAGAAGTATACTGCAAGGAAAATCTGCTTCATCTTCAGATTAAATACAGTTATCACTTGTAATGTGGTAAAGTTGGAATTTAAAGTAATAATATTTTAATATTTTAAGGTACTGCTCAATGAGAGAAAAAAATCAGACTTTCTTAAACAAAGAATTAAATTGTATTGCTTTCACCTTTAGATTCTCTTAATAGTTATGATGAAGGAAAGCCTATTTTAAAAAGCGCTTTATTTATTTTGTTTTCTGATATGATAACCTTTCTTCTCTCTAAATTCAAAACTGAACAACCTTTATTACAAAAGTCCACCTACTGCAACCATGTTTAATACAAACAAACATTATTTCGATTTTTTTTGTTTGAAATATATTTAAAATTTTAAAGATAATCTTAGTAACAGGATACGACCAGCGACTTTAGTGAAGTGACCGTCGTGTTTCACGCTTGTCCTCCCTACAGGCAATAACTGAGTGTTATTTGACTCTGCATCTGCGGTCATGTTGGTGTGCGTGTGTGTGTGTGCTCACAGTAGGATGAACATCACATCTATTGATCTGGCTAATGTGGGGAGGAAAGGCTGCAGGCCACAGCAGCTGATCAATATACCTCTAATTACATGGGACGCTGGGTGTGTGTTACTGAAAGAGTGAATGTTGGTGGTCCCCCCCCAAACTCACGGGGCTGCATATATATAAATGCTGTCCCACTGAGGACAAGCTCACAGACTTACACACATTCAACAGTTAGTTCTCGGTCCTTTTATTAAATTTATAATTATTATTATTACTATTATTGGTATTTTTTGTTAATCAAGATACTAGTTTTGCTAAGAATTTACTGATGGGATGCTGGGACTCCATGTATGGATAGTGGAAATGAGTGAGTATCTTCATTTTTGTTTGTGTTTTATTTTTATTGAGAGTCTGGAGTGTTTCTTCATGTAGATCATACCTCTACTCTTGCATTTGCATCAACTGTGTATTTGCTAGAGCTAATAGATTCAAGATCTCAGGCCCCAGCACTTTCTGGGCCTCTGTTTTGTCTTTTGTTGGCTGGAGAAGGTTGTTCAAGTGAGTATTAGTTAAAGTTATCCTGAAACAATCTGACTGATTGTGTGATGTATGTCACTTCCTTATTTTTTTCCTTACTGCCTCATGTCTCTCATTTGCAACAGGTTTTTCCAGTCTGCCGGATTCTTCCTGGTTCGCCAGAGGCTGTGTGATATGTTTGATATTCGGTTGTTCTTGTGCTTTATAATGTCAACTAAATATCAGACATATTCCTACAGAGTCTGGCACTGACTTCTGATCTTTGTTGCATCCCTGAAAAAAGGTCTGTGTGAGGTGAGGTGAGATGTTTGGAAAAAAAATGGTGTGGATGGTAATCTTTACAAGTACGTAACTGTAAATTCTTAAAAATCAAATAAAAAAAAAAACATTAACAATTTAGCTTCAGAAGTATCTCTTTATGCTCTGAATAACACAAATAAAAAATGACTGAATATTGGCTTCAGCTGTCTACCTGCTCTTTCACTGTCCCTCTCAAACACACACATGCATGCACACACGCACACAGACACAATCTCATTCAGACAACTGACACAGTATAGACGTGCACTGTTTTTTTTTACACGGGGATCTGACTGTATGAAAACATCCTGCTTCATGAGCAAACAGGCGTTGCTGACACCCGACACTTTTATGGCATCAGGAATCATGACAAAGCCAAGCCTGCTAAAAGTCTTTGTCTTAACTGAAAAGAGGGCAGCTCTTTCACTTCCTCAGCTTTATTCTCCCAATTTTTATTTTATTTTTTAAAATTTTCACAGAATGGCAGAACGTTTAGTAATATTCTGCCATTCTGGTTCCCTATCTGCTGTCCTGGAGCTTTTCTTTTCCTATTTTTTGGTAGGAATGTAAAATTCGAGATTTGTTTTAATTAATGTCTGAATATTTTTTTTTTTCCCCATCAAATACATGGTGGTATCACACTATTGGACTTCAACAAAACATCTTCCCTGGTAGTTGCTGCATTCCTCAAAGGGCATTTTATTATGTAACATCTTACAGTAAGTGTCATCCTAATGTGAACATGCCTGAGGGAGCACCAGCTGCAAAACTGGTGGCACCAGTATGGAAGACATTTATCTTCTCTTTTCTTTCTTTCTGTTTTTCAATGTCTCTTTATTTTACATCTCTTTCACAAAAAAAGGAAAAAACTAACAGTACGGGGTAAAAACAGCAGGACAATCATTAACCTGTTATGCACTTTCTACAGATGTACACAGCAAAGCAGAGCTGCCCAACCACCAGCAGAAACGATAAGTCTATGGCGAGTCTCAGTCACATCAGACAGTGCACAAAAAGTCCAGTGCACTGGGATCATGAAGTTGAATGTCAGTTTTTCCAGTGTGAGAAATCCCAGTAACTTAGCATACCAATCCTCCATTGTGGGTGCATTCCTGGGACAGTTCTAATAATATTATTTCCTCTATAACAAACAAAAATAACACCTCTGTTGATTTTTACTTTGGAACTGTATTACAATGTAGATTTCTGGTCACTGATACATTGACTCTAAATTTTTGTTAGAAGTGGATAAACTGGTTGGAGTGCACGTGAGCCATCTTGGGAAATGTACAGTGCATCCGGAAAGTATTCATAGTGCTTCACTTATTTCACATTTTGTCCTGTTACAGCCGTATTCCAAAATGGATTAAATTAATTTTTCACCTCAAAATTCTACACACAATACCCTATAATGACAAAATGAAAAAAAGTTTGCTTGAAATTCTTGGAAATTTATTAAAAATAAAAAATAAAAAATATAACACGTACATAAGCCATGACACTCAAAACTGAGCTCAGGTGCATCCTGTTTCTACTGATCATCTGTCAGATGTTTCTAGAAATTTTATTCCTTACTTTTTTTCTTCCTGCCTGTCAACTCTGGCATTGTCATATTACACATGCACTCGTGAATAATAATAGAAATGAATAAAGAAAGAAAAAAGAAAAAGAAAAAGAAAAAGAAAAACACAAACAAGTGGAGCCTATAGAGAGTCTATACAACTTGACTGGAGTCCACCTGTGGTTAATTCAGTTGATTGGACATGATTTGGAAAGGCACACACGTGTATATATAAGGTCCCAGAGTTCACAGTGCTGTCAGAGCACAAACCAAGCCATGAAGTCCAAGGAATTGATTTTTAATAAATTTGCAAGAATTTCAAGCAAACTTTTTTTCACTTTGTCATTATGGGGTATTCTGTGTATTGAAATTTTTAATACATGGAAGAATACAGTGAGGAGAGAGTGTATAGCTGTATCCTGTAGTTTGAGGGCATCTGTAGTTCTGTGTGTCTATAGATATCAAGTATGAGTAGTCAGTGGCCACATTTGTTGAAATCAGATAAGTAGAGGTTACAAAAATTGCATCCTCGCAAGTGTGTGCCTGTGTGTGTGTGTGTGTGTGTGTGTGTGTGTGTGTGTGTGTGTGTGTGTGTGTGTGTGTGTGTGTGCGCGCGCGCGCGCGCATATGGGCTCATGTTATCACAGGATTCAAGCTGGCTTCTTCAAACACATCCCAGAACAAAGAAGAAAATACACCATAAGCTCCAGTTTAACCAAGAAGCCTTCAGATATCATGGCGCCTCCTGTGTTCCTAAAATAAACCCCACAATGACACACACCACACACGAAGAGACTTTCAATAGGAAAAATTAGCCAAAGTTCACTGAATCATTTGAAATCCTGTTCGGACTAATGTTCTTTGCATGGTGATTCATTAATTAAATGACATGAAATTGAATAAAGCAAGTGACATGCTTCAGTGACTTTTAAAATTAGTCATTTGTAAGTGAAAGACAATTATCCAAAACATCTTTCAGATCTCTGTTTGAAGGCTAAAATGTAATATCAGACCTTAACTATAAAGACACAAACCTGGCCTTTTTCATATTATTTCTTGAGCAGGGGGTCAAAGGTTCATGTTTATGCTCATGGACACCCATGTAGCTGCTTGTATGTTAGACAATAGGCCACTGGCTGGTTGTCCTATATAGGGTGTCATCAGCATGATCTACAGATAGAGTCAAATGGCACACCCTGAAACAAATGTTATCTGAAAGAGTGCACACTGTATACTCTGGGGCACTGTCTGTGAAGCAGTGCAAGGGGGAATGACAAACACTGCAACAATAGTGCTTGTTGTGTGTGCATTTCTGTATGCGTGTTGTACATGTGCGTGCAAATACCCAGTGGTAATTAATGAGTGGGTGGTTTGTGGACAAATGGCAACAAAGAAAGTAGAAAGTGAGTGTGTTCAGATAAAAAAAACAAAAAAAAAACATGCCACTGGAGCATAAATAGAGAGAGACCACGGGAAGAGAGTGCATTGGTTCAAGAGGGGCACTGAGGAGGAGACGCTGAGAGCTAAAAGGGAAAAAGAAATAAGAAGAGGGTGAATGAAGAAAAGAAGACCACATAGAGAAGACAATACAGCAGCAGAACGTTTTTATACATAGTACTGGAAACTTCAACACAAGTAAGACCAGCAAGCTGAGTACTGAACCTGAGTCAGACTGATGTGTTTTTGGTGTTTCTTTAACCTTTGCACTGCTTTTCATTTCAGAAATGGCAAATGCAGCAGGAGTGCTCCTGGCTTTACTGTTGTTCCTGGGTGCAAGCGTGCCTTGCTTTTCTGTGTACAGCAGCGGTGAATGCTTCTTCAACACTAAAGGTATAATATTTCCTACATATATGGGCAATGAAATACTTTTTTTTTGTGCTCATACCTAATTTTTTTTACGAATGTATCCATCTGCTTACTTTGTTTGCATTTACTCTACTATATGTAGCTGTTCTCAGATATACATTTTACAACAAGATTAGTTTAAAAGATTAAGATGAATACTAATGTAATAAGCTACCAAAAATGAAGAGGGTTCACACAACCCTGCTGCAGCAGTGAAATGACATTCCTAAATAGACTGGGATTCGAAGCATCTATACCTGAAAAGAGAAGGTTAAGTGCAGGAGTTAACAACCTGCATTTAAACTAGTTTTACAACATTTTTTGTTCTTGTGTTGTAAACTATTAAAACTGAAACAAATGTAACAACACAGGTATTTTTTATATTTTATTATGTAAGATTATAAGACACACTCTACATGTACTGTGATGAACATTTTTAATATAAGTGCAGCTATTCTAGTAAATTTTTAATGCAATGGCATGGAAGACATTTTATAATTTCTACTTCTACTTCTCATGTTTGTCATATTCAGGGACCTGTGAATACATGGGACAGGTATACGGGATAGGAGAAAGCTGGATCACCAGGGACTGCTACCAGTGTGTTTGCATGGAGCCTTTCGGAGTAGGATGCTGTGACCAGTGAGTTTCTTTACACACATACACACACACCTCAAGTACAGGCTGTCTGTGTAGGTTCTCAGTCATCCAGGTCATGGTAGTCTTAAGAGCTGAAAAGAAGGTGACTGGACTTCTTTAAGTTTTTTGAAGACGTTTCACCTCTCATCCAAGAGGCTTCTTCAGGCCTCTTGGATGTCACCTTCTTTTCAGCTCTTAAGACCCCAAAGTACAGGTTGTGTTTTGATCTGGCATTCACAACTAAACTATCTAAACACTAATCTTTCCTGCAGTGAATCTCAGCCCGTGGATTATCCAGACTGGTGCGAGGTCATCCGTAAGCCAGATTCTTGCACCAGCGTTGCAGTGATGAGAGTCAATCACAAACTGCCCTGCCTCTGGGGACAAGGCCGTCTTAGAACAGCTGCGGGCCAGCCATGGAAATCTGACAATGATCCTTTATTTTGAATTCAGTAAACAAAGCCAAAGATAGCAATAGATAAAATGTGATATTTATTTTAGAGTTATGAAATAAACCATCAGTTTTAATTTATCATAAAATGGTGAATTTTACAAAAAACATGCAATTACCTCCATATCTGTTTGCTGTATCATATTAATATTAATATTTAGAATTTTAATATTTTGGTGTTTAAATGTGTTACATGTCTCTGGTTCATGTTTTAAGATCAAATAAAAAATACATCTGATTTATGGCTTTGTCAAATTTGTTACTCTGTCATTATTCTATATAAATATATTTCTTCGTTACTCTTCTAACTCTAAACCCCAACTCTAACCACAGGGGTGCTGTCATTCAGTGTGCATAAACTGCATAATGGCATTCCTAAACTCTCTAACTAAAATTCAAAGCATCTGTACCTGAAAAGAGAAAGCCATCAAGTGAAGAGAAGTAGTTGGAAACCTATATTTAAACTAGTTTAACAACATTTTGCTTTATGTTATTTTAAATTTGCATTTTACTGTTTTGATGTAACAGTGTACACTGAAAAAACTGCATAGGTTAGTTGTTGAATTTGCAAATATCAACTTCATATTGTAGCAAAGACTCATGGGATTGTTCAGACTAATGTTCATGTATTAAGTTACAGTGTTATAACAGTTATTCCAGTTATGCTGTGTTGGTCTCTCACTGTTATTGTTAATTTGTAATGTGAATTGCAGCTGTTTGTCTGGTATTGAGTGTGGCTAGTAATGGGCCACCATGACTGAGACTGCTGTGGCAGTTAATCACCTCTGGTCATCTTTTTTAATTTTGTTTAGAAGTTGTTAATGTTAATAAAGCTGCATTCCTGGGGTTGAGCGGTGTATGAAACACAAGAACTGCAAATACAGACTAAGGTCTTTGTCTATTCCTTCTATCTGAGCTGGCCACATTGGTGTCAGAAGTGGAATTGGAGTAGCCTGCCAGAATGATGAGAGAGATCCAGGAACTGGAAAAAGCCACAGAACAGAACATTTGTTATCTGAAAAACTTGATGCTGGAGTGAAGGGGACAAGCCAGTGATGCAAGTTTCCAATCTGCCCTGATGGCTCCAGTGCACTGCGACCCCATACCCCCGTAGTGGTAGGGAGGACGAGTGAAAGTCTGTTGCGTGCAACAGATGCTGAGCTAATACCTCACGGTGCAGTTTCTCCACTGGCCCCCATGCCCAGCTCACAGCAGCCTGCAGTGAGCAGAAAACACATTCGACCCCATCTTTCCAAAGACGTACACAGCAACCAACAAACCGTTGCTATTGGTGTGATGAGCCTGGTCATGTAGCCTGTGACTACCCAGCACCAACACTGAAGACCAGAGCCACTCAGCCATAGGAAAACGAAGGTGGAGTGGTCTAGTGAAGGGACCATCACTCCAACTGCCTGCTCCCTTCCAAGGATGATGCACACTGGTTAGCCGACGTCGGACTCTGTTAATACAGGATCCACCATTTCCACCATTTCCCTGATACGACCTTGTCTACTCCCGGACACACCAGGTCACTCACCAGCACACAGTTGATGACAGTGACTGGAGAGAAGACTGGCATGAGAGGAGGAAACCACTGCGAATCTGGGTGAGGGGCATGGAACTGGTGCATGAGTTCTGGCTGGCTCTCCAACATCCAGGATCAGCACTGAGCATAGCTGCTGTTCAGACCATCTCCAGTGAGGAAGGGTGGCTCCCTCTGACAACTGAGGCAACAGCAGGAAGTTGATGCAACATTGGCTCAGGTGAGGAGCTGGCTGGAGATAGCACGATGCCCCGAATGAATGGGGGTGTCAGCAAAGAGGTCCGAGGTGAAGGTCTACCACTCCCAATGGGGCAACCTTGACCTTCGTGATGGCATCATGTACTGGAGGTGGCAGGCGCCTGGACAGGGGAGAGAGCCCCTACAGCTGCTGGTGCCCCATTCGCTACGCATCTGGGTGCTCAAGCTTATCCATGGCTCAGTGGGGGCGGGGCACTATGGTAACGCCAAGACCCTCCATCACCTCAGGGGGCGGTTCTACTGGCCTGGCTGCAGAGACTGCTGTGACACCTGTACTGCCAAGAAGGGACCAACTCAGCGCTCCCATGCTCCACTGCAGCAGTATTTGGTGGCAGCCCCAGTGGAACGAGTAGGACATTCTGGAGTCTTTCCCCTTCACTCACTCAGGCAACCAGTACTTACTTGTGGCCATGGATTATTTCATGAAGTGGCCTGAGGTGTACACGGTGCCGGATCAGAGCGCAACTATAACAGCAGAGAAGCTGGTGGAGGAGATGTTCACCTGCTCTGGGGTCCCCGCTGAGCGCCACAGTGACCAGGGATGTAACTTTGAGTCTCAGGTCTTTGGGGAGGTCTACCAGCGGCTCAGGATGGACAAGACAAGGACAATACCACTCCACCCTCAAAGCGACGGTCTGGTTGAGCGGTTCAACTGACTCGGCTGTCTGAGGTGGTGTACTAGTACGCATACCTGGCCAGGGGCACACGGTGGTGTTGCACCAGGACAGACTTTCACCATATCACCCCCTCGCCTCACCCGCTGTTGGAGAAGGGGATGCCAGCTGTACCCCGTGTTCTGACCAGAATGACTCTCCCCCTGTTGGCCTTAGGCAGCCTGCTCACCTAAGGCAGGCTCCTGGACATTTGAAAGACTTTGTGTGGGGTGATGGGGTTGTTGGGGATGAC
>VUQS01017751.1:9323-22513 GCA_015108495.1 Heterochromis multidens | reverse complement strand
CCTTATATCTTTCTGAATATAAGTTCCTGGGACACTATGAACTGTGATTGCACTATTAGAAATAGTTTATCTTGATGTAAATTGCTGTCTTTTTGCAAATTGTGCACAAAATACATTTTTTACATGTTTGCTAAGGTTTATAAAAATGACTGTATCAAAAAAAAAAACCCGACTCACAATAGATGTCCTGTGGTTTGAAAGGACTTTGTGCAACTGTTTTTCTGTTACAATTTTGAGGGATACAGCTTTGACATTTCTGTATCTACAAAAATATGTGTAAAACATAACGTTTTTCAAGTTTTTCAAATATTTTTTGTGGTTTATTGCACTTTTTAGCAATTTATGTAGTTACGACGGACTTATTATACGCATATTATGATTTGGGATATAGAGGTTATATTGATGTATAGCAAGTTGAAATACTCCAAAAATGGCACTACAGCATGTAGAAATGTAAAGATAAGCTCTGGCGGAATTGTTCTATGGTAGGTAGTAAAGGGTTAATTTAGCTTTGCATGACCCTACCACACCTACAGGTTCAAGCAACACTGGAGGAAATCAGGAGGTGGTTTTTCCAGCACAATAGCCCATGGATAACTTCCATATAGAATGAATTTATATATATTTATATATGCATAATTTATTTTACATATGAACTTCTGTGAAGTGACCAAAAGAAAAAAAAAAAAAAAAAACGTTCTATTTACTCATCTAATTTTGATGTGCTTAATGTGCCCAGTTATTCCTACAGCTCTAATGTAAGCTTAATGCAAGTTAAAACACCCCATAGACGATCCAACTATGGGGCCAATCCAGGACCCTGGATCATAACACTGTTGATTTCAATTCTATGTTTCAATTCTGTTTTTACTATTCTGCACATGCTGTAGCAGAAGCTGGACATGAAAGCAATTAATACGGCTAGGATATGGAACCAAAAGTCTCGGTCAGGGGAGGGTCAAGGAAACAGGCTTCTACACCCAAAGGGTGCTTTATTCTAGTCAGTTTAAGTGGAGGTGTGCTATGTTGTACTGTTGGTGTAGGCGAGATGAGATATGATGGGTAAAAATGTATAATATCAAGGAAATAATATAAAGTGAGGCAGAGCAGGACTGGAAAGAGCAATAAGCTCTGTCAACTCTAAGACAAGCTAATAATCATACTCAAGAGGCCTGTTAACTCTGTGAGTCATGTATGAACAGGAAACAGTCTGGCATCAAGAAGCAAGAAAAGGATGAGCAGTCCAACAGAAACAAACAAAAAGAATAAAATATTCCATTAGAGGCAGACAGGCAAACAACACAGTATCGGTATCTGTGCTATATCTAGTCCCCATGCATGTGTGTGTGTATGGCTGAAGGCTGTTGCCTAGATGTCCTGTCACAAAGTGTGATCCATGACGGTGCTCTCAAACTACTGAATGATGTAATGACAGAGCTGTCAGCAAAACAGTGCTATGAAAATGCAAACCCAAATATGCACACACAACTCTGGTTGTCAGGGTGTGTGTATATTTGTGTGTGCATATAGTGTGTGTGCTGGAGCCACATTTGTGATGGGAACAACCAATGTCACCGCTGAGCCTGAGCTACAATGCTGCTATCAACAATTTCTCCTACTAAAATGAAAAAGTGAAAATTTTTTATTCCACTTCTTGCTGCATCCTGTTCAATCAAAGACAATTCTTTTGGACAATGTGCATGTTAACAGCACACACTTGCAGAAATACCCACAAAATAGATTTACAGCTTGACAGTTAGAAATTAACAAATCCAGACAGCTGCAACATTTGGGGGTTTATTTGGTAACAGGAAGAGGAGAATACATAGTTGATTTAAATAACATGCAAATTTCAGTAAAGCTCCTCTGAGTTCAGGACTAAAGGTGTCACATATCTACCTACAGAGCCACATTAAAGCATCATGTGTGCATTTAAGGCTACATCCTGAAGCAGAGTGTGATATAATCAGTCCCCCTCTCCCGTTAATAACCCCTCCCTTGAACCCTGCAGTGGAATGTAAAGTGTTTAGCTCTGTGGAGCTGCAAGGCTTGTCCAAACCTTGTTAATACAGGCCTCTGCTCACTAGGGATCATAGCCAAGCAGATGCCGGTATAATGCATTACTCCTCTGGCAAGACTTCATGCAAGATGCAAGATGGTGCTCAAGTTTTCTAAGAAATGTCAAACTTTGCCCATATGAAAAAACAATATGTAATATGTTTTTCTATCTCTTTTTCATGTATATTTCAAGCTCTGAAAATGTTAACACAACAAACACAGGATCTAGCTGGAGGTAGCTCATAGCCAGCTCAATAGCCGTCCGCTTTCCTGATTATCAGACCATTTTATTAAGTATTTAAGGTGTTCATATTGCATTTTTCATGGTGTTTATGTTGCAACTTCACCAAACCTGGAAAGGCCAAGAAAAGAAAAGCAATCACAGGCTTTTGAGCAATATATTGTACAGTCCTCCTACCCCTAACAGGGGACAGGAGAATAGATACTAACACTATAAAGAATTGCAGAAATTAAGGAGCTCATACATCAGATATTTCAAATGCAGGATCACAGGTCTGCTGTATCTGCAAATAATTATTTGCAACACATGGTTGCAGAGTTTTATTAAGACAGTGTTGTGTTATTAATTAACACAAAGACACTGATAAGTGTTCCATGTTGCAGTCTCCCACTATCTGGCACTATAAGGAGTTTGACAAAAATGCAACACAGCATTCTCATGTGAAAATAAAATCCAGTAGGAGCCTGGGGTAAAATTATAGACCTCTTCTACAAAACAGCACATGGCCATTTTTTTTTTTCACATAAATCCCAGTTACCAAATCCCAAAGGAAGTGGAGCAGTTTAAAAAGATAGCATCCATGTCAACGAGAAATATAATGCAGACAGCCCCTGCAGGGATGCCAAGCCAGGAGAAAGTGAGACATCTAAAGTAGGAAGACAGAAACAGACAAGCAACTAAGAAAAGGAATGTTGTTACCTTTTCTTTCTCCTTTGTATTTGAACCCTCTGAGGAGAGTCAAGTGAATTTACCAGACTGAAAGGAATAAGGAATAGTATGGCTACTAGAAACAGAAGTCAAGATGAACAGATTCAGCCTGGCTCTGCAGCAGCTCTAAAGCTTACAAATGAAACCATCACATCTCAATATCAAAAAGTAAAAAGTTTTGGTTTACTTTTTTACAACCTTTATACTAATTTAAGAGAATAGCTTCATTTTTAGCATACAGATGAAATAGAGAATGAGAGAAAATTACTTTCTTACTAAAGTTAGATTCTAACCCCCCACAAAAAAAAAGACCTTTGGATTTCCTTTTTTTGAAATTTTTGTTTTGTTTCATTCTGCACTGCAACATATGTTCTCATTTTTAGTGACCAAGTGAACCCACTCTATCTACTTATCTTAAACCATTATAATGCTACCCAGCCATAGCTAACAAGAGCTGGTAATATTTTAAAGAATTTATCATTTCTATAGTTCTGACTGGTACACCACAAAATTAAGTCACTTCTTTACTATAAAAGGAAAGAGACTGCTATAGTTTAATCCCTCCATCCTCCTCTTTTTTTAAAATCTCCTATTATGTTTCCTTCCCCTTCTATTTCCTCTCTTTTTTTCCTACACCCTAGCTTATATATGGCTCCAACTACCACAAGAATCTTTTATTTTCTTAATTAATGTGACTGACAGTAGCAACAACAACTATTCAACTACAACAAAGAGGCAGGGATTTTACCCTTACATAAATCCAAGCATAATGCCCTAACACTCATATACAATACAGTTCTGAACTGAATGCTCTTGTGGCAGCTGCCACAGTATTGTGCTTCGTTAAGTCCTCACTAGTTGGACTGCCTATAGTATCTCATCTATAAGTTAATTAAACTAGGGTAGTAAATCTGCTATACTGATTGTACAGGAATTGTTGAGGTGGGCTCGGTGTGTCTCAATGTGGGGAACAGGCAGAGCCACGTAAATCAAGGGCAAGGTCAGCTTTGTAAAAAAATAAAATAAAAAAAAATGGGGAGAGCAGTTGCCATGCCTACAACATACATGTGCAAACAGAGAGGCTCACAGTTATACAAACACATGCCACAAGGCTACGCAGCCTTCATTTTTTCCATTTCCTGACTCGCCAGCCCGGTTGAGCTCTACAGTAGCCCAGAGGTCAAAACACAAATCATGTAAGCTGCAATCCCTGCCTACACACTCTCGTTGGTAAATATTTAATCAGTCTTGGACACTCAACACCATTGCTGCATGATGCCCTTCTTATGGTTAACACACATAATTATATTGGCAAGGAGGCATTGCAAGTGCACGCTTGTGGTTATCTGATAAAGGGCAAATAAGCCGCAGGTACACTGGATCACAATGCACAGTGCAACAAGGAGATGCATGAGTGTGTGCAGGAGACCCAGAGAGTGTATCTGATATGTTGAGTTTCTCTGCTACTGCTTCCTTTTGAGTTTACTGCATGCCGAATCTTTCTTTAGTTAGAAAGCTCCGAACTATGCGACTGTGTCTGCAGCCACAGCCGACTGACTGGAGGAAAAGCTACGCAGGAGCTGCCTCCTGTTTCCTCTCCTCTTTAGTCTCCTCTCTCCACTCCACTTCTGCAGTCCTATGCGGTTTTCTCCTCCCTCCTTCCCTCTCTTCTCATGCTCTTGACATCTCCCTCGCTCCTGTGTGCGCTCCGCTACGTCCTCTTGTCCCTTGGTCACTGAAGCACAAATACCACTTGCTCAGTGCCTAGCTGCAGTAAGAAGTCATTACCTACATTATGGACTACAAAAAGTGTCACTGACACCAATGGAAAAAGTAATACCTCTTACTGCTTTGCTGCCCTCAGGCTGGGTAGGTGGGAGTTCATAGTGAAGTGGTAGTCACATAGAAATAAGACACACATGAAAGTGTGCGCGCGCGCACGCACACGCACACGCACACACACACACACGCACACACACACACACACACACGGAAAAACAGCATATTCCTGACCATATAGTGACCCAAAATGTCAACAAGACAGTGTGACATCCCACCTTGCTGCAGGCAGGAACATTATTTTTTTTTTATGTGTACGCATGCAAGTAGTTTTCTTTCATCTTTTTCCTCTTGCTCCTTCACAGTTGTTTTGCTTATAATTAAAAATTACGTGGCTGCAATGAGTGCCATGTGCTCCCCCTTTGTTTTTTTTATCTACAAAAGCCATTTACTCAGAATGTGTCCTTCATTCAGAGGAGCACAGAAAATCATGAATTATCCAATTATCACCCAGCTTGTTTTTTTGCTGGGCTGGCTGTCATTTGCTTTGGCTTACACTGAGGGAGTATAACAACTTCTTGTGGTCAGAGTGATTTATTGTTGCAGTCTGTGGTAATAAAATATGAAGCCTGAAAGGGTTTTTTTTTATATTTTAAAGGCAGGCTACTGTTAATCAAAGTATTTCAGCATATCCGCAAAGGCTTCCTCTGAGATTAATGATGCATGATTTGGAAAACTATTAAGCAGTATGGCCTGTCAGGAACTTTTTGTCTCACTAGTTCGAAGGAGGCAGGGTTTAGATAAAGTTCATGAAAAGATGATGACACATGCTGCCCAGCACCAATCAGGATTTACCGACATCTGAGTCTAAATTTAATGGCAGTTTGTGGGTTGTTTGCTGACAATTTTAGGCTGCTATCAATCAAAGCACACCCACAAAGCTCTGGTAAAGCAGTTATGAGCTTAGGAGTGTTAAAGTGACAGACACACATATGCACACTTTCATGTATAGTGAGTAACTCAGCTTCTCTAATACAGTAACACATTTAACAACGGGAGACTCTTGTTACTTCACTTAGACTGCCCATTAGTAAGCCATTTTAATGGAGTAAACAGCCTAAATAAATTACCTTCAGCCAAGTTTGACCTGAAAGATAGTTTTCTCAGTTATATTAACGGAAAATGTTTTGTTGACGGTGCAGTCAACTATTTTGCCTCATTTAATCAGCTCAGTGGATGTAACACATGTGCCTCCCTGAATGAGAAAACTGAAATGTACAATATGATGATGCATTAGATTTTGCAGCAGACCATTAATTTTCAATTTCTTTTGGAAACAGTGGGACATTTTGCCCCACAGCTCTCTCACCGTCACTGTCAGTATTACTCTCTTGTGGGTTGTTCTGTGCTGTTGACCGGTAATTGTTTGACTTTGTTTGACCAAACTTAACTCCTTGTCTCATGAGATCTGGTGGAGAAAAAAAGCAATGAGATATATCCATTTCTAAGTTAGAGGGTTTGTGGGAATATGCTTGTGAATAACTGTTATTCAAATTTACTCAGAAAATGCACATTTAAAATAAAAATCCAGAGCCAGAGCTGCCTCAAATATATTGCTTTCTCAAGTCCATTTATAGAGATGAACTAAAAGAGCAGCAAGTCATCACATTGGAGAAGAAAACAGAGCATGGTGGGGGTTTTTCCTTGAAATGGATTTGGTGACCTATTGTGTGTCTAGCAGGCTAATTAGTTTTCCCCTTCTTTTGATAGTTCTGTGGTAGACCTCTCATCAGATACGGCACAGTATGCGATGCCTTTTTCAATATCTCTATTTGAAGTTGTTATTGTCTTATTCATTGTTTCAGCTCTTTGAACAAGTCTTCCTCACAGGCATCCTCAAGGGCAATGGGGCTGATGTGATCTGTTGCTAGAAATAGGCCAAATGCCACACTTCTGTGGGAGCAGATCACTGAAAGCCTGGCACCCTGCCGGGGACTAAATTGCTGGGTAATATCATCCCCCTGCGACGAGACGACTAAGTACTCTTCCCTCTCAGGTGACTGTCCACAGCTGTCTGATCATTCCACTGATAAACCTCAACAAAGGCTATCTGTTTTTAACTGCTATTCCAATGTCTAATTCTTAGTTTTAGCTTGTCTGTATCCCTTTATTGTTAAGTTTAAAAAGCAAACGCAATAAGACAAGAAATATATGCTATTGTTTTGACTTATAATAATGAAACAGAGAAGGCCAGTCCTGATACTATAGGCTAAATAATCTATTCATTATTCAAGATTTTTTTTCAGTAAAATTTCCTGCGTTTGATGGCTTTCTATGAAGCACAATCTTTTTGACACCTGGGGTTAAAGTTGGCACTACTATAGGTTTCAAATCAAATTTTTTGTGTGTCACAATTTTCTTTGCTCTTATTTACTATTATTAATCATTAGGGGTGGGAGAAAAAATTTGATACAGCATAGTATCGCAATATTTTGCGTGGCGATATTATATCGATACAGGGATGCTAAATATTGATATTTTATTAAATAAATTAAAATACTCTGGAATACTATGAATGAGAGCTCATCTCATCCACCACCATCCTGAGATAATGCTAGCCAAACTTACATTAAATCGGCTCAGCTGAAAAATTGCAACTTACGGTGACTAAATGGTTGCCCAGAGCAGGTGTTGAACACTCAGGACCACTTTTGATCACTAGGTAATTGCACAGGTCACCTGATAGGAGGCAACCTTTCTGCAAACAGTCACAGTCTGACTTGGACTGACTGCAGTCACTCTCAGAGAGATTGTCGAAGGTTTGCAAATAATTGCTATCAAATTTTAAAATGCAGACAGATTGACAACATGTTGCCATCAGTATGAATGAGTCATTGTCAATGAGGACACCTCGAGGGGACTCGACTCAACTGGCTGCCAGCTGGTTTTATTCTGGTTATATTCCTATAGAATAGGAAGGTTGCTGAGCGCAAATGTAACAGTTAAATGTGAATTTCTGTTAAATGTGAATTTCTGTCTATGTAGACAGTTACAGATATTCGATTTTTGATGATTTATCACAGTTAATTGTTGGATTATCAGAGACAGATAGCACGTAATTGCCAACTTGACCCCATTAAACTGCAGACTGATAGCAGACTGACTGTCTTATGGCAACATTTATGGGAGGTTTGGCATGCTTGACAATCTCATTTTGCAGCAAAAAAAATAACTGAAGTGAGAAAAATAAAGAATAAATTAGTTTAATCGTGTTTCAGCAAGACAGACAGGTATTGATCATCATTACTATCAAGTTTAATGGGTCCAAAAAAGCATGGAAAGCTCTACTAGGCAAGAACTCATGTATTCCTCAACTTTTACACCACAAGAGAAAGGAGACAGTAGATCACTCATTACTGAGAGGACCAACTTGAGCTTACCATCCCAAATCTACACACACACACAGCTTAATGTTGAGGACCATCACATTACTGTTTTAAAACCTCTTTTAGGTTTTAACATCAGT
Organism: Heterochromis multidens; assembly: GCA_015108495.1. Lineage (NCBI taxonomy): Eukaryota > Metazoa > Chordata > Actinopteri > Cichliformes > Cichlidae > Heterochromis > Heterochromis multidens. The sequence goes on along the minus strand of VUQS01017751.1, from coordinate 14,201 downwards.
TTGACTGGCAGGGACAGGTGCTCTCTTTCCCACTACCTCTCTCACACCATCCACTCCTCCATTAGGTCTGCTGGAGCCAGGTAACTCCCATGGCTAGAGTAGATAACAGCAGCCATTATCAGATTCCCAGCATTTAAAGAGCAGCTCAGTATTGATTGCTGTAGCGCCTGGTTACAACTGCTCTGCTTGCATGGTGCCAGAACAGTCTGGCTACGAGGTCTACCCTCAACCCCAGCAACATCTAGCATTTCACAGTATGACTCAAATGAATTACATATGAATTACATTTTCAGTTTTTGTTGACTGTGTAATGAAACCTTTAGTCAAATTATCACCTTTTTAAACAGAAGCCATAGTGTTTTCTTAATCACATAAAACAGTTTTCCTAATTCCTTTTGTCTATCCTATATTTATACATTTATTAAACTGGAAAAGCTGTTATGGTGGAAAAGCTTTCTAAGTCTTCTAAGTCTAATATATTAGAGTAGATCGCATTATCCCTGGTGGGGCATATGCTGCAATATTTTTTCTTCACTTAAAGCAGTCTTGGGCTTGAGCACTTGCTTCAAACCATAAAAATCCCATCTCCTCCAACTCTGCCATCACTGTCCTCCACCAGGTAGTCTTCGGCCTTCCCCTCTTTCACTTTCCAAGAGGGGTCCATCTCAAGGCAGCTTTTGGAATTCTCTGTGAATTCTTAAAAACATGGCCAAGCCTCCTCATCTTTAGTTCCTGCCCGTGTGCTGTTACCTTGTTGTTGTGGGTAGGCTTGAGCACCCTCTTTGAATCCTGGAAGCTGTACTGGTGGAGATTTAGCCCTGGTAGGTTCAACCATGCCAGTCAAGTATCATATCGCAATATCATTGCTATACCAATGCCATGTGTTTACATTCCCTAGTGCACACAACAGCAAGACAAGCCCAGGAATGTCTGAGAGCAAGAGTCACCTCTGATGACGATTTAGTACCTAAAGAGCTACTTCAACAAGCTTCAACAAAGCAGAGTATTTTGCAAACTATGCAAGAAAACTGTTCCTGCTAAAGGTGGACACAACACACTTGTTTCACTACTTCAGGCAAAAAAAAACACACCGTCAAGTACAACCAGGCTAGGAAGGAGGAGATACTAACAGCTGGAGATGTGTGACCTAAATGTACACAAATAACTCAACTAAGCATCGCTAGCTGCACCAGCTGGTTGCACTCCATATGAAAGGAAGAGCAAATGTGGGTGGAAATTACTGATGTGGATACATGGTGGTAAAGGAGGCCTTTTAGCAGCTGGTTAAGAAGCTCAAGCCTGAAAGCCCAAGATAAAGAAAATATTATATTAGATAGAAAATATTTTTCAGTTTAATGTGACAATATTGTACAGGTTCCTGGCAAGTTACAAGGTGAAGTTACTTTAGTTATTGTTGAACTGGAGTGTTAAGCTGTTATTTTATGCTTTTAATTAAATTTTTTTTTTAAGGAAAACCCTATCTAGGCTGCTTTTCTGCTTACATTTGACTCATCTTGTGTCACTACTGCTGGCACCTTGTTTCAACAGATTCACACTTCAGATTAGGTAGCATGTCATCAATGACAGTAGCTCACTGGAAAATAAGGATGGAAAATGCCTTTCATTTACTTACACTTATAAATGCTGCTGCCTGAAAGCAGCAAGCATTGATAAAAAGTTCAGTAATTTTTTTTTCCAGTATCGTCAGAAATATAATTAGCGCAAATCTTCTTGAAATATTGTGATATAATTTCAAGGCTATATTGCCCACCCCTACATGGGAGCACAAACAATAACCAGGGATCCGGAAGGGGACTTCAGACAGATCATTGGCACTATGGCAGCTTCAGATGAAAGCCCATCTAGAGCAATCAGGAGCTCGACAAGTAAATCAGGAGCTAAACAAGGACCTAAGTTTACCATCCCATTTGGAGGATGGGATATGTACACCATGTTTGAAACATCAGACAGCTCAAGGCATCACAGAGATGAATAGGTATCGGCTGGAGATCTTTGGTAAGAGCGAATGCTGGTGGAGTTCCTAATACAGTGGTCCGTTATTCTCACCATATCATGTCAAAAACCCATTATAATGTATCATAATCTCATGGTGTGTAAGAAGCATAAGCTAGCACTGCTGCAGAGTCAGAGGACAAAAAATCCAGCAGCCTAATTAAAAAGATTACATAAATGATCAGATTACTGGAATATACCAGTTAATTAGCATAACATGTAATGTAAATTATCACAGCGCTTCCCAGGGCTGAGTCATAATTGAATATTATCAATTTTTTGCAGACTCATTGACATTATAGGATTAGGGATGTAGTAATCTAATATGCTGGATCAGTACCAGTGCCAATAATGACTTTATGTGGCCATATGTGCCATGATATGACCAATTCATTTTTGGTGTTTGGGTTGCTATTATCAAAAGTTCAGTTAACCTCATTGTGCCTGATTATTTTGAAGTTAATTATTTAAAGGAAGTTGGAATAAGAACAAAATAATCAGTTGTTTAAAGAAAAAAGTCTGAAGAGTCTGTCCTCATGTATTTCACAGAAGCAAAACACAGACTGGTTAAAGCACAAAGAGGACATTTTTGTCTATAAATTTGCACAGATTTGCCATTTAATGGCATTCGTAAACACAAAAAAACCCATCCTTGTTCACGAAGCAGTAAAATTCCCTGTGCAATAATCCTTTGTTCTTTTTTTTTTTTCTTGTTATAAAGCGTTAATTGCATTGCCCAATGTAACATATGTGTGCAGACTGCTTAAACCAAAACCTTCTTTCTCATTCAGCTCTTCCACAGTCATGGCACATTGTTCTGCACTGAAAGAAAAGACGACATGCTCTTTAGAGCCTCTTCCCCTTGAGAGTGAGGCCATAAAAGAGACTAGCTACGCAAGAACAAACATTTCCTTGTCCTCTGCTACATGACTGAACAGTAACAGTGCAGGAGGAAGCGGGATCACATTTCAGAGCTGGACAATACAGGGCAGAGGCCAACCAGGAGGTACAAAGGGCTGACGCAGTGGTTTTCACTGAGTTTCTGTATGTGCAAGCTGATGTGTATTTGTGTCTGTATGACATGTTAGCATGTAAGCAGGCCAGATGAGGACATGCACTGTGCGTAACTCTAGTGAACTAGACTCATCACTATACCCATTAGCCAGACTGCTGCTCAATCAGCCTCACTCAGGGAATATTCAACACATTCAACTTCAGCCAGCTAATACCCTCTTAGGGCTGTCAATGCAACCGCTAAATGAATAAATCAACGCACAGTCACACACTTGCAAGCGTCTGACACGTGAGAGAGCTTTCTTTTCCTACAGAGATGGAAATGGCTCAAAATGAAGATTCGCACAAAAATTTGCCCTTTGATGGAATTTCGCCTTCTGCTGCTCATCTTCACAGAAAAACACACGGAAAAGCCAAGAATTCAAAGCAAGACTTGCATCCAAGTTCTTGGTGTAATTTATTGGATGTTAAGCTGCATGAATATTGAGTCACATTTGTGCATGTTTGTGTGAGTGTGTCTTTGCATTTGTGAGTGTGTGTCATTGTTCCAGAAACGCCACCTACCTTGACAGCAGTTGTGACTCCATCCTCAGCAGTGCTCTGTCCATTCTGTCAAGGAAAGCAGATGAGAAAAAGTCAGTCAGTGTGGATGTTAAAGTGCATGTATCACATGTGTCTGGATGCGTGTAAAGGAGGGAGAAAGAGAGGCAGAGCGATATTTGCAAGACTGTGTGGGCGGCAAGAGTCCACTGTATCCAGCACTTTGCTCCTTCACTAGCAAACCTAATAATCTAAGACCAACACACAATTGCATATCCTCAGTAGGTAAGTCTCACTGAAAAGGGTAATCATTGGTATTTGGAAAACAATGGTTCAGTGGAAGCTATTGTGAAAATCAACATGTTGTTACCGCAGCAGAAGTGGATGACTAACTTTGAACATATGGTGGGATTTCAGTCAGATTAGATGATTAGATGTGGATCTCATTCTGCTGCACACAAAGGTAAAAACAAAACAAAGCAGGAGAACGATAAGAAGAGGATAGAGAAGGTTTTGCTGGATTCCTGTGATGTAATTTTTACAAGGCAGGGGCCATGATGATGTCAAGTCAAATCAGGATCACTGGTCAGAGAAGCCAGACAGACGAAGACTGATTGTCTAGCTGACTAAGAGCATTTAGACATTTAATAAGAGCTTCCTAGAATGAGGTTCATACACCTTTTCAAACACAGAACAGTGTTTTTAAACTCGTTCCTCTGGATCTCAGGTGTTTGCCCTGATGGTGAAGTATAGGGAAGAAGCTTTGTCACTCCAGGCCTGAGGTGCAGAAGACCAGTCTCAGATTTGTTGCAACTGTATTTAAATTTAACAACTGAACTGGGTTAATATGCAAAGTTGTGACTTATAACATCTTGGCATTATGACACTTCTTTTTTTTATCTACATAAATATTTCCATATTTTTTACAATCTTTAATTTTTAACGAGGGAGAAGAAGTCAGTGCAATTTTGCAAAAATGGAAAACCCATGTGAAATGAATTATTATTTAAAACTATTTTGAAACGTCTTAAAACCCAAAAGTGGCACAAACTCCCATTTAAAGGCATAAGTGGTTAACGGTGCACTCTGGCATTACTAATATTCATCAGAGACTGTCTCATCAGAAAATGTCTCTCCTGGCTTCTACATTTCGTATAAAAAGAGGGGTTATCTCAAATGCAAGTCATGTTAAAACAATGTAACATTGCACCGCTACAGAATTAAGAATCAGAATCAGAATACTTTATTAATCCCTGAGGAAATTATGTAAGAGGCAGATTTAAAAAAAAAAAAAAAAAAAATTTCAATTAA
>VUQS01017746.1:8844-25430 GCA_015108495.1 Heterochromis multidens | reverse complement strand
GTGCGCGCGCACTACCAGACACAATTATGTTTTTGCTGGTGGGTGTTTGGGGTCCAGGTGGCTGCATACTGTAATATTGTGCCCACAGTGTGCAACAGCATGGGGGATGTGGGAGCCCAGCACAGCATTAGTCATAAAAACACAGGCATTGATGCCCTGCTGTTAACTGTAACCTAAGGAAATGTGATACACTGGCTTTTAGGGTTATTACTTATCTGTTGTAGATATAATCTTATAAGGGATAACATAATTAAAACAAATATATATCAATTGAACTTTAGAATGTTTAGTTATGACTACAGATACTTACAATTACGCCTTTATATAAGAATGCTGTGATTGTTGGCAGCTATCACAATATAAATTTTGTGGGTGGCTGACTTGTCTATTCAGAGGCATCCACAGGCAATGACTAAAAAGATCATATATTGAAGGCTCAAGAAGATAACAGATGAGGTTTGGTTAAGAAGGTCTGAGTTGCTCCTTTTAACTCCACTTGTTGCTTTCTTGAAACAAGATCAGATCCCAAATGCATGAAAGATCTTTCTGCTTTGGGAATATGTGGAAAACAGAAGCACTTTGGTGAGTAAGAACGCAAAGATTTCCTTTCAAGGGTGAAATCAGGCATTAGTGGAATATAAAAAATAATTGGATCGTGTAGCGCTTCATGAGCTTTTTGATAATAAATGTGTTGGGTGTATCAGAGAAGCAGTTAAAGTTGATAAGCGAGAACATGGAGAGAAGCACTGCACTTCTGAGTCTTTTGATTCCCATGGTGAACACTTGCAGGTGACAGGATCCATTCCTGTACAGCAGATTATGTTTCATTGCCTTTGAGTGCAGTTTTGCATATCAAACCTATGACAAATCGTCCATGGTGCTTTCTCTGTTGATACTACGGAGAAAGACGGAGGAGGTCTATTTTTACATCCAGCCAAAACATGGTTTGAAGTGAAGGCCCAGCAGAGAGGAGGGGAAAAAAGCTGTACTGATGTGCTGCTGTCATCCAAAGACATGTAGGCCTGCAGATGCTGCTTTATCACTCATGTTGTTCAGATGGAAACTCAATAATGGTGTTGGTTATATGGAAAATTCTTCTTAGTAAGGGTCTTGGCTCAAAGGATGGCTGTTCCACCACTTCTCAGCAACTATTGGATAGTTTGTCATGACATTTTTTATAGACAGCCGTGGTCCTGAGAGCAGGAATACTGCTATCTTTAGGGATTCCTGTTTTACTGATGTTCCATCTACTATCACTATATTTATGGTATTTATTTAAATGTCCCAACTGAATGAACTTAGCTATTGAATGATCTTAGCTATTGGGTTAATTTAGCTATTGAATGAATTTGCACATGTGTTTTCAACTCTTTCCACCCAATTCCAGTCATCAGGTTTTAATTTATTTAAGCTTAAGACCAAGCATGTTAGCATTGTTTTCCTTTATCATATCAGCACTATCATGATAGCATACTAATGTTAGCATCCATCACAAAGTTGCTACTATGGCTTGAGACTCTTAAATCACAAGGTGTTCAACTGGGAATGGGGGTTCATACCCAATTTGGGAGCTTTGTGTTTTGCACTTTATTTTCAGTGATTGGTTGGTTTAGACACTTAAACTACTTGGCTAGATTCAGTAAAGGTGATGGTTTGGGTTATAGTGCATCCTTCTATAGCATTAACCCTCCTCAGTGACACTTCTGGTTATTAACATTTAACACCAAGGGTTTATATGTTACGTCTTAGGGGTGAAATGGGGTGCATATGTGTGAGATGCATACAGTATTTCAAACACTACATATCCGTGTGGACATGCATGTACATATACAGTATATTTTTATGTGTTTATGTGAATATTACTGAGCTGTTATGGGCAGATTATATCCTAAGACGTCATTACACATACAGTTTAAGAGAGAGCTACACTAAGTGTGCCTATAGAGCAAATGTGCTGTGTAAGCAAAGTAATTAAGTCCAGTATTTCTATATATAGATCCTTCATCAGAAGTATTGGGTTGTGAAATCCAGTCTTCATATGGTACAATGTACAAAGAGGGGGCTTTTTCTAGCCTATTTTCATTGCTATATTTAGAGGCCTGTTTCTACTGGAGATGAGGATATTGCCTGCTGTGCACGAGCTGAGGGAGGCATATGTCCCCCCCTCCCATCTGACCTACACTTCCTGGTGTGAATTAAATCAAAGCTAAGGAGTGCTGAGAAGAGCTGATAGGCAGTGGTCTCTTGAGATAAGCCAGTGTCATTTTTGCTTCAGCTGTCCAGCAAAGAAAATCGGCCTTGTGTAGTGTCACTTTTTGACATAAAGCAGTTGTAGTTACGTGGTAGTTTAAAGCCCAAAGGAGGTTAGAAGGGAAAAAAAATAAGAGGAAACAAAAAGAAACCAGGGCTGTCCCCAAATGAAACATGAAAGCTCTACTATGGCTTTAAAATGCATCGCTGACCACGTCATCTTTTATCTCCTTTGTTTACTACAACTTGTTTATGTTCCAAAAGCAATGAAGTCTTGGCTGATTTTCTCTTCTCTTCTCTTCTCTTCTCTTCTCTTCTCTTCTCTTCTCTTCTCTTCTCTTCTCTTCTCTTTAACCATTTTGATTTATGTGTCACAGATGTTAAGTTTATTTGTGGTCATGGGCCAGAGATGAAAAGTGGTGGTGGTTGAGTGGCGGAAATGCTGAGCAATCTTCAGAGCCCATCTGGGCTTGTGGAACTGTCTGTGGCAATGGCTGACTTGGTCTTCCATCTGTCATCACCAGTCATACGTACTCCCGTGCCCTGCCCAGAACATGTGGGTCTCCAATGAGATGAAAGTCGGAGCAAGCAGGAAGAAACATGGGGAAAGTGGATTGGGAAGAGGAGATGAAGATATGAAGGGAAGGAGGGGAGAAAATGAGCACCTGAGCAGACTGGTTGGGTAACTTGACCTCCCCTCAGTGCACCCAAATAATCCTTTTATAGTTTGGTCATTAAACAGATATTCCACCTGTAATCCCTCTCTCCATGTATTGCCCTCTTACTCCAGCTGTTCCCTTAGTCTGTGGGCTCACAGTGTCATATGGGTTGACATCACAGACATTAAAGGTACAGCAAATTTGTCTTTATATATGGTAGGCTTATTTTACTATAATACACAAAATCTCTGTGTGGTTGCCCACAAATTGCTTTTACATGATCAGTAGTTGAGCAACTAAAATTATCACACAGGTACATTGTAGGCCCCTGAAGGTTCTTATCCATATCATTTACTATAAAGTTGCCTAGCAAAATTAGCCATTTGTTGCGTTTACACATCTATAACACCTTAGTACAGCATCATATCATTTTTACTTCATGACAGTAACATCTAATATATATCCACAAAACCTGAATTATGCATGATATATTATGATGTTATAATGTTGCCTAACAACCACCTAACAACTGGCTAAAATCACAGACCAAATAATACTTTAGCATGGACAAGTACTAGTATTATGTAATATACAGTGCTGTGCAAAAGTCTTGAGCCACCCCTGATTTCTTTATATTTTGCTGAACTCTTAGTCAAGCTTTCTTGTCATTTCTTTAAGCAGTCTTCAGGAATAGTTCTCCAGACTTCTGGAAGGACTTTCAAAGCTCTTCTTTGGATGTTGGCTGCCTTTTGCACTGGCAGTGTGTTTGGCTTCATTGTCATGCTGGAAAATAAAGCCATAGACAATCAGATGCTGTCCAGATGGTATGGCATGGTGGATCAAAATCTGATGGTACTTTTCTACATTCATAATTCCATCAATTTTGACAAAACCACTGGCTGAAATGCAGCTCCAAACCATGACAGAGCCTCCACCGTGTTTCCTATTTCTTAAGGACATTACTTTCAAATACTGTTCATCTGATGTAGATAATTTTTTAGACCTGCCACTTCTTCTTTTGTCCTCCACTTGTCCAGTTTCCTCAAATTTTTTAAGGACATACTGCACACCATGTCAAGACGTGCCAAGTTTTCAGCTAATAGCTCTTTGGGAATCTCCTCATTGGTACAAAAATACTCTTTCATGCCTGTCAGATTGTGTTATCTGGCATTTTTTGTAGATTCAGCTAATGAAATGGGAACAAATTATGTGTTTATGCGACAGACTTACCTGTTATGTGTAAACACAGCACTGGTTCATCCCTTGAGTTAGGTGGTTTTTTTAATTGTTCTAATGATTCATAGGTCAGTGCTAAGTGGCTTAACAAACAACCAAAATGGGATTAGTGTCAAGATGCGAACGGTTGACAAAAAGAGAAAAGTATATATTTCACTGAAACACCTACTAATAAAAGTCTTTTTTTTAATTTTCATTTCAATCAGGTAACATTTAGCTGCTGGCTGTCCACATCTCTTGTGTTTTCCTTCTTGTCTTGCCATATTTTTCACTATTATCACAACAATGGTGAAGGCAGCACAAGTTTGAGTATTGATTCAGTGATGTAGAATATAGTCCACTTTTCACTACATAAAAAAAGCGCACACTGGCTCCAATCTCCTGTCCTCTCAGGGGGGGTGAATCCATGGGGTTTCTGTCTTACTTTGCTCCCCTCGGCTTATGATTTATTCATATGTAGACTAGCACATTCCAACAGTTCCTTCACACAACCTTCCCTATACCCACAACCCCCCACCTCTCCATTCAGAAATATACCAGAGGATAAGCATAAGGCACTGCAATGTGGAAAGCTGCTGTAAAATTAATCCAGCTCTAATGACATTTAAGTTAGATGCTGTATGTGTGAGAGCAACAAAAGCCCGGTAAGAAAAGGGGAATACACATGACCCGTGGTGAGAACAGTAGCCGACTTTCACCTCCAAAGCCAGCACTGAGCCTCGGGTTGCTTGCTTTTCCATGGCACATCCATTCATAATTCACCATATAAACTACAAAGGTGGATGGGTAAGTGGATGTGCAAACTAGTGGTGAGACAAGGAGAGAAGAGAGGCACATTTGACACTTCAAAGCATTTTAATGCACCATTTGCAGCATGAGAAATGAACATGCATTAGAATGGCTTTAAAAAAAAATCCTTTGTACTCAAACACAACACAAGCTACACACAGGCAGATGATGATGAGTTAGTCCAGATTGAAAGAAAAGGGAACGCAGAGTGTGAGGTGAGCAGGGGGCTCATAAAAACAGGCACACACACACACACACACACACACACCCTTTTTCTCTCTCTCTCTGCATGTTGAACTCTTTCATTTTGGCAGTGGAACTCCCTCCAGTTTTGTGCTTCCTCCTCAAACAGTCTCATGTATTTTTCATGCACTAGATGTCCCAGTAGAAGGCTTGTGTGTCCAGAAGGGCTCTCCACTGTTGCAAGGTCATGTTCTACACCAATATCCTCGTATTACGGGTCTGTAACGTCTCCATGGCTGACTGTAAATCAGTGCGTACATGTCTTGGGTGTTTAGACGCTCTGGAGACCGTCAGAACTCGAAAAATAAAACTAATCCCACATCTTATGGGCTACTAATCACCAGAAAGGCCTAAAACAGAACAATACCCTCATGTGTCGAAGTTGCTATAGATAAAGGGACCTTCACTGACGTCACTGGATCCTACTACAAGTCCCAGAATGCGGTGCTGTAGTTTCTCGCTTTGCTGGCGATGCTGTTGCGTTCAGGTACTACTCGGGAATTTCCAAGTTACACATTTAAATCTCAGCCCCTTATTTGCATACTTAAATAATAACACGTAAATGGGATGAATCCTCACCTTGAAGCCAGAAAACAGGTTTCACCCAAGACTACACGGCTGCTGAGTTTGCTGAGTTACTATTCTCCCAGAAGTTAGCCATTTTTAAATTGTAAGCAACGACATTCCTTGTAGACTAATAGTCCTCAAGTAACATATTTTGAGAAACCAACAGTTTATATTTTCGATGAAAAATAAGGTAACGTTACTGCTACTGTTTTTTATGCTCGCTGGTAGGCTAACCGAAGTCCACCGAGTCTTACTTTTTTTGTAAGTATGAAACAAACTAATGTCAATAAAGCAAGTTAACAGTGTCACATGCTTAGCAATGAATATGTTAGTAGGAGTGACAAGCATCTAGCTCCAACCCTGGTTTAAATCATTCCCTTAACAACTTTTAAACAGGGTATTGGATTACAACTACTGGGTGCTAAAGCGTAATTATTGAAAAACATATGCAAATGATGCAATTTAAATATCAGCTTTCATTTTCTTTGCTTCCCGAGGTGCGCTGACCTCTCTGATTGTTGCATTTCCCACAGAACCTAAAGGCAGCGCGTCTCCGTACCACTACGAGCAGCAGCAGCAGCGGCAGCAGCATCGGCGGCGGCGCTTTCTCCTGCTGTAACCTAAACAATGACTCCTACTACAGAGCGGAGGAAAGCACGCCAATAGAATGCGTTACACGGACCCCAAACCCTGCTTTTCGCTGCTATTCCGACCACTCACTTAAACTTGCCGACAGTAAACATGTGGATACCTACAGAACATGAAAAATACGGCGTTGGTAAGTTTATTACCTTTATGTTCCCAGAACTGCTTTCACTCGCATTCAGCTGTAAGGGCATGTGTTAATGTGTGTACGGGCTTCAAGAGGTGAACTGGCTGTACGGATGCTGATCTCCAGCACAGTTAAAGAGTGACTGATTGTTTTTTATTATAAGGCAGCTCTCTTTCAAACAGCCCAGTGATGGGAGCTTGGATTTCATCTCACTGCCACATTGCAAAGCATAAGGTTACCCCCCCCTCCCGGTTTGTCAAATGCCACATTTTGATATTTTTATTTCTTGCTCGTGCTTTGCCCTATTTCCCATTTTCATTGTGAGGATATGAACTGGCGAGCTATTTTCACTCACTACTGCTGTGTATTCGCTCAGGCTGTCTGTTTGAATGGAGGAAAAAATCAGCTGCTTCACAGCCAGTCGCTATATGTCTGTCTGTGTGTGTTTTGCCCAGCATCTAAAAATTCTTCGAAAGAAAGCCGAATCTGAGGGGGAAAAAGTAAAGAAGACGTCTTTAGTGTTGTTGTCGCTGTTTCTAAAACGGAGATTGTCCCAGACCTTGAGAAGTCCTGGGAATGTATGCAGCCTGTCGTACAGTGTGCATTGTTCAGACTGTCGGGGGGCTCCTGGATCAAACACACTGAAGTGAGACAAACAAGCGACAACAACGCAACAGAAGCCAAATGTGGCCGAGAAACCTACACAGAATTTTTCACTGCCCGGATTCAAACGCAAAAAATACGGAGGGAGGGAGGGAGGGAGGGGGCATCTTATTGAGATGCGGCCGCTGAGAGGCGGCTTAAATGTCTCATAATAATATTCCCTCGAGATATTGGCCTGTTCTGTGTGTGTGATGCTCTGGTGCCTGCGTGATCCAAGAGTCTGGGTGAAAACGAGCCAACGTTCATTTGATCATTTTTGCAACTAAGCCAGCCATCCCCCTCAAAGTAATAAAACTGTGATCTGTTAAGCACAGGTATTCAGCTTGTTCATATCATGCCCACTTTCCTTTATGCAGTCTGTGTGGTTGCTCTGAATGACTTAGGTGTCCAGAAGTCCACAGTGGGTGCTACCTTGCCACCTTGACCTGAAATCCCTGAAGCACAGCGAACCAGAAACTGGCCTTTGGCCTCTCCGTGTCACACTTTGTGGTCTGGTCACCAGAGTGCTCTGCTGAATTTCCCGTGGTATATACTTGTTCACTTCCCTACCCGTGTAAGTGCTAAATATCTGACCTCACTCACTCTGCAGTTACATTGTAATGTGTTTAATCATGTGCAGGGTAGAGCCTCCAAAACCCACAGCTTGTATTTAAAAAAAAAATTTTTTTATAGGACATAATAGATTTATTCCATTTAGCTACTTAAACCCATTCCATGCTGTCAAAGTTCACTTGGCTGGATAAAAGGAGGGTATTTATTTTGAAAGCTAAATACTGGCCATTGTCCCCAGTATGCTAGAGGGCGCCCTGTTAATTCGATTAAGGTTTTTGATCCCCCTACCACCCCCACCTCCACTCTTTTCCTCAATAACAGCAATAAGACTCCATTAATTGGCTGAGATTTATTTTTTACGAGATGTTTTGGCAGAGGCACTCTTCTTTGTGGACTGATCCCTTTTAAGGAAGGAACTGTGCTGATTTCCTGTTGTGAAATTCAGGTTTGATGAGACACACACACACATACACACACACACATACACACACACACAGGCACAAGAAAGGTTGACACAGATTGCGTTTAGTTATGATAATTGCAGCTTGCAGCTTCAGCGGGTTAAGCGGTCCGAGTCGGAGATTCGGGCAGGTTGATTTGTTTTTAGTCTCTCTATTGATCCACTCAAGCCAGCAGAATGAGTGATATCCCCTCCAGACTTTAGAGAAACTATTGAGGTACAAAGAAGGGGTTTGAAAGAGGTGTTTCCTTGCATTGTTGGAAGGAAAAGGTGTTTATATTGGTTCAGAACTGTCAGTCAAAGGTGGGATGGAAGGCTGACCTTTATAAGGATGGTGACAGGAATAGCTCTGTAACAAAGGAGAAAGATAGAAGAAAGAACCTTGCTTACAGGCACAGACTGGGTGTGAATGTTGGAGTGTTAGTGAGGGTTGCAACACTATGAGAATTTCACTTTACAGTAACCCCTATATTTCTGTCACATACAGTGACCCTTAAAGGAATGAAAGCAGAAGGCTGTTGTCCTTTTTGCTAGCTCCATATTTTTATTCTTGGACTCTACTCGAGTAGTTTCCATCACTGACAATTCAAAGTAATTCTTATTTACTTTCTACTGGGCCTTGCTGCAGTCAATCCATCGACTGTCTGAAACAAGCTCCCTTTGCTCTTTAAGCCAGCATTCTTCTGATTGGTTTCCCTCTGTAAAAACAAGGGTTTAAACAGCAGGTGGGTGGGGCTTTTGACCTCACAGCCAGAGCTATGTGCGTGACACGACCATATCAGGGATATCCACTCTCACTGACATCATATACAGCCAAGAGTGGGAAAAAAACTGTCTGAAGTTGAGTGTTAAGAACATTTTGAAGCCTGATCTTTGGCTCAAATGGATGGATGGAGGATTACTTGAATATATTTTGTTTAATGTGAGCATCCACCGCTGTAACAGTATGCATATATGATAAAATATTGGGAAAAGCACAACAGGTCTACTGTAATTCTAATCAAAAGTTGAACCATTTTTCCCCGAAAAGAAGTGAGTAAAAATTCTTTCTCTGATGTATACTTGATTTATACTTTCCTCTGTAGATAGGAAAGTATACATCGTTTGTCATACTACAGCAAACTCCATAAGTTCTAGAACATTCCAGAAATTGTCCTCCTGCAATTCTGGCATAAGAAAGCTGAGGACCCAAGGCATTTCCAAAGTTTTTATACACCACCTTAAATCTCAACATAAGATGTTCCTAGTAGGCTTCTTGGCTTCTTGTGGCTTAGTATGGTTATTGGATGGTTTTAAGAATGACAGGGCAAAACGTGAAATCTCCACATTGATCACTTATTTTGCAGGGGAAAAGGATAACTAAGTGCTTATCTTGTGGCAAAATAGCCTCACACCAGTAGTGGCCATTGATGCCCACCTGGAATCACTTTCTAAATTATTCATGCCAGGGGGAACATCTGGTGCCTTTTCACAGGTCTTCCCGAAACACTACCTGAAATGGTATTGCTCTAAGTCGCACCTCAGTAGGATTAACATCATTGTTCATCTGTTTTTGCTTTCAATCCACGGTCCCCTAGGATCTTTCGTGAATGTCGTTGCTGCAGAATTGCTGTGATATCTAAATATTAGAATAGGAAAGTCCCTGCGTTAGCCATTTTAAATGCGACCTCCTCCAGGTGCTTTCAGCGAACATTTTATCCCTGTTTGACAGGGGAGGCTGGCTAACTAAAAGGGCTTGGAATTCCTTGGATCTTTGCAGCAACATTTGATCTCGGGCCAAATTGAGATGAGATCAGAACGACTTGCTGTCTAATTGGAAGGTTGCCGCTTTTGATGTCGATTTGCCTTACGAGCTGAGCGGGGCCCGGGGAAGATGGGAGCCACTGCTGTTCATGAAATATGAATGGACTCTCGGCGAGTTGATGTTAAGGCGCCCATTAGCCCACCAGCGGGGTGATTACTGGTTTTTAACCTGAAGCGAGAAGGTTGGGAGATTGATGAGATGATGTTAATATCTGATTTCTAAATGGACTTGCTGGGGCTGGGATGGAGAGACATTAAACTGAACAAAGAGGGCGAATCTCTTTGTATTTGAAAGTCACAGATCTCAGTGCAGAGATGGCATGGGCTCCCACTAAACAGGGTGAGATCACAGTTGAAAGGAATAAGAGGTGGCGTGACATGGTGTTGATTTGAGCTAACCCAATCTTTGGTGACAGACATACCCGAGGATGTCTGTCCGACGCTCTATAAGCAGATGAAGAGTAATCTGTCACGAATGCCATGGAGAACAAAAACACTTTGACTCAGTCGCAGAATAGAGAGAGAGCACTTGAGGCTGCGTTGTGTCATGTTTAGCGAGAGCAGACGTCACGTTAATGCTTAGAGAGAGTGAGGCCTTTCTCCTCATTAAGGCCCTCTGATTCAACCAATCAAGCGTGTCATTGCTCATCACAATTTGGATACATAATTAAACCATTTTAACGAGCTGCTTCAGATCTGTTTGCGCGCAAGTTGAATTCTCTACCAGAGGTTGATTGGAGAAGCTTGATTTAGCATGCGTCCTTTGTTTGAGTGCTGTGGCATAAAAACAACTAGCAGATACAGAGAGAAAGGAGCAGTGATCTGATTGAATGTTTCTACTTGAGGCCTGGCTGAGATAGAGGGATGACGCTGGGCCTGGGGTTTATCCTGCTCTCCTGCGGCTGACATCGCTCGTTTCCTCCCTTGGGAGGATGTTGCTATAGTTGATGGGGTGGTTGGAGGAGGTGCGGTGTGAAGTGATGGGTGGCTGAGGGTGTTGGCGCGTGTCAGGGGTGGACTCATTGTCGGGAGCGGCTGGGTTGCCCTGTTACCCCTAGATTCAACACCCTCCCTCACCACAGGGGATTAGCAGGTTGTTTTGGAGGGGGCCCTGAGGCCCATTCCACCATTATACCCATGATTTCTTAATGCAAGCAAGCCCCAGGGCGACGTATGGGAGATGGTGGGGGGAGGTGAAGCCTACCAGCTTGTAATTGCTTGCTCGCCCGCTGCCTTGTCTCCATCTGCAGAGATAGCACCCCTTCCCCTGTTGTTTGAACACACAAATTTGCACACGTACTAGTCCAAGACAATCATTCAGCAAATGAGGAGACCATGGGAGGCTCCCTAGTGAATTGAACATATGCACCAAATAAAACAAAAAAAGAGTTAAAAATCCAGGCCATTACAATACACAAGCTGTTCCCTGGTGTGCGCGATAGAAAGGGTAAATAAATCTACATGAACATGCGACGCATGACGGAATCAATGAGCTTTTTATTCGTCACCAATCTGGGAACCCATCGGCCATCGTCTAATGACTTCGCCTCTGGGGACAACCGTCAGCGTTTTACAGTTAACATATCTAGGCCATGACTTCCACCTTATTGTGGTCAGAAATTGCTAAAATGTGACTGATCAGTACTAGTCAGACTGCAGACAGAAACCAGACAGCTTCTAGTACCAAAATCATCTCCCATACCTGCACATATTTAAATGCAGATATGTGTTTACAGCAAGAAAAAAGAAAATCCTCACCAATTTACCTAGATAATAATAGCCACTGTAGCACAAACCTGGACCAATACATGAAGGCATACTGGGAGATATACCACCGATGTTTCCGTTGTATTTTTCAATTAAACCTTGCTGTATTTGTTATGGAGCCCCCATTAAACCACAAAACAGTCTGTTTGTTTCTACTCGACAATGCTGAACACAGGCAATGGAGACATTTCTTTGATCTCTGTTACATGTTGTGGAAGTGACAATATTTTACCTCCTTTTGGCTTTTCTTCATCACACACAGTGGGGGATACGCTTGCGAATCCCACCGCAGTGGGTGACAGACCAGTGTGCTGTAATTGTCTGTCCACATCCATGTACAGTGATGAGAGCGGTAGCTGAAAGGGGGGGGCAGGCTCTCATGCATTTCCAGTCTGGGATACTTAAAGAGATGATGCTTGTAAAGAGATGATGCTTTTGCTTAGAGATGGTCAAGTGATTTCTTTTTAACCAGAGCACACATGGGCATTATAATGGCTATTACTTACACTGGCACTTGATTCATCAGCTTGTCTGTGGACTAATATTCTTTTTACAGGCTCAGCTTTACACTATTGGTTTTAGGGCTTCAACTAACAACTATTTCAGTCTAGATTAACCTGTGGATTAATTTATCAGTTAATGAATTGATTGCCGAGTCTAAAAAAAATTTCAGAAAAATGTAAAATGGTGTAGATTTTTCTCTTACAAATGATTAATGTTAATTAATATTTTTCTGCTGAAAAACTGATCACCTAAAAAAATTGTAGCCCTATTTGGATATAAGTTATCAGGGCTTGTCTTTGACTATTTGCTTGATATTTCAAATGCAGATAATCAGACACTTGGCAAGTAAAAACAATTTCTGCTAACAGATTTTCTTGTTTAAAAAAAAAAAAGCTATTATTGTTATTATTATTATTATTTATTTTTATTTTTTTAATTTAAAAAACCTTTACCCCTTTGGCTAGCATCACAGTTGTGAAATATTCTGCACCTTTCCAGCAGGCCTGATGTGAACTTGTAGTTCTCCTTCCTCGATATCAATCCGTGATCCCTGTGTGAGCGAGGTTAATAGGATATGTCCTATTAGAAATTCAGCAGCTTAACTGATCAGCAGCGCTCCTGCAGGAGAGGCAACATGGGGAGAGTGTGTGTGCACGTGTGTGTGTGTGTGTGTGTGTGTGTGTGTGTGTATTTGTGTCATCTGTGTGGGCTGGGGAAAAAAAAAAATGACTGACATACCATTTTCATAAACGAAGGGTGTCTGCTGGTGACAATCACAGTGATTGGCAGGTGAGAAGAGCTGTTTATGCGTCAAAAGACACTTGTTTTTTTTTTTATGCTCATTTGCTGCAGAAAAAGTATCGCCTGGACTGAACGAGCATCAGTAATCTGTGTCCTGTGGCTGTAATCCAGGCTTGCATGTATTGACCATAAAGGAAGTGTACATTGATTTGTAAGTATTTGTGTGGCTGCCCCGCTGCACTGTAATGCCCACAAGGCTTCCGTTTTCAAATAAACCTCGGGTTACTGATAGGTACTTGTGCTGCCCCTCAAGTTACTAAAACCACTCGCTTTATTATTAATGCATTAATATAAATGGAGTCGCGGTCTGCCCGGGTTAAATCTCATATCTTTAATATGTTATTGATCGCTAATAAAGTCTCATGGTAGGCTTAAAGGACATAAGAAAACAGAGCTAATGATTGTGGTTTGTAGTCTTCAGTTACATGCTGTTAATTTGTGACTATAGAATTAACTTCCAACACTCATTCACACAGCCACAGTGGGGCGGGGGTGAACAGGCACAGGAGAGCTACAGAGTGGTTTGGTCCAGTTCTTATCTTGCCAAATCTGCCCGTTTTTCTCTGTTTGCTTTTTTTGGAATGACACCTGACATCTGGCAGAGTAGCTTTTGAACCCGTGAGATGAGAGACAGACCCTGTCACTAGCAGTACTTGGATTAAATAATTAAATTAAATGAAAAAAAAAGATCTTTTATATTCTTTAAAGCATCCCTTGTATTACTATTGAGCTACAGTATAGTGTGGATGGAATAAGACAAGGGCTAATGAACTGTCCAGTTCAGATCATCAAGGACGCTGTTAGGAGTTTATCAGCAGAGCGTCCGTCAGGATTAGTGTCGTCGAGTGAGACAGTGACTGCGTGGTGAATGGTCTTCAGACTGAAAGCTGTTGAACGTCATTACATGACCTTGACTGGGTGTTCACACGCAGCTCCCAAACCTCGCTGGGTTTATCTGCCCCCCCTCTCTATCCACTACCTTTTTCTTGTATTGCTTTAATTAAATGGAAATGCTTTTGGGTGTCTGTCTGTATTGAATTGGAGTTGTTTTGCTCTCAATTTTCCCTCTTTGTATCTATTTCTCTGTCCCCCTCCAGTCTTCTGCTCATTCCTGCAGAGTGAGTTGTTTTCAGAGACAGCAGATTTCACCGTGATGACCCTTATCTCATTTTCTGCTTCTTTTTTTCTTGCTCACTCATTCCTTTTCTGTCTGGCTTTTTTTCTCACTTCCCTCTGTCTGTTTCACCTTTATTTCTCCATACTCGCCTGTCCCAGATATCCTCAGCTACTGTGGGCCCATGTGCATGTGTTGTGCACTCACTGTTACGTACATATTTGTGGGCTTATGCGTGTGAATATTCATATGAGGTTTTATGGAGCTTTATGTTTGTGGGTGTGTGTTTGCAGCAGCCTCTGTGAACTGGAACTCTGAAGATGATAAATCAGTATAGATGTCCCTCAGGCTTTGCCGTAGAGCTGTAGCTACAGTGGATGCTATACATCTTTTGTGGTGCTGCATTCTCGTCTCCCCATCAAATCCTCTTAAACATGTTTCCTGTTCATGGAAGCATCAAAAAGCACTGAAAAAGCTGAGAACTGCTGTTTTGAAGTTGTCAGAGCAAAATGTAAAATCAAGAGTCTTTATGCTTGCGCTTGTAAAGAGATCAAAGGATATTTGGCTGTATTTTACCCAGATTGATGGCTGCTGCTGTGCATATACGCTTATCACATGACTGCTTGCCAAATCCCTCCCCTCAGCAGTGGTTGCCATAACTTAGCAACTGTAGCTAGGCACGACAGGCCTGTCAGTCTTTGGATTTTTTTAACATGTACCTTAATAGTCCGGTGGGTGGCTTTTTATGTGTTGCCTTTACAAAAGCACAGTAAAAAAAATTTTTTTAAAAACGGAGGGAGTGGAACCTGGGGAACTTTATAGTTCAGCAGGTCCATCTAAATGTGTTACAAAATTCACAAAATTCACAGTTCAGTATGAAAGCGAGCAGAGGGGCCACTCAGGAAGGCTGACTCATGACAGTTTTAAACTCTAACCCAGTAGCATACTGTCGGTGCCCAAACATTTGAGTGGAACTCAATTTTTATTTTGTTAGCACAAATATGCAGACACGAATAGACTTTTGACATGAGTTTGTATCAAAACACGAGGACATTTAATATAAAGTTGTACGTATGTTGCATATAGTCAAGATTCAGGATGAATCTCTGCATGAGTTCATTCTCAGTGTAATGTATTTACAGTAGCAGGTAGACAGATGGTAAATTCATGTTTTCCTGGCTTTGGTTTCTGTCCCATTAAGCCTGTTCTCTTTATGTCCTTGGTACCTGTTCCTGCTTTTTTTTTGGGCATACTTATATTTAGTCTGCATGTTTTGAGTTTCATAGTTGACCATGAAAATGCACACCTACTCCAAGTAATGTCATACTAGTAGTGTATATTGACTCAAGAGCTGTGGCAGTGACATTGATTGGTGTAGAGCCCTCTCTGTCCTCTGTGAGATTGAACTGTTTTCCCCATCTCCGTTGCCTTCTCCGTCTTTGTAAAGATCACACTGGGAGGATCAGCTGCTGCCTCACTGATTTCTGGGCAGCACTCTCCGACCTTGCTTTCTGTTAGCTGTCTCATTACCTGCTCAATGTATGTGCTTGTGTGGGTGTCGGTGTGTGCGTGCACACCCCTTCTGAAGTTGAATACACACATACACATACAGATTCTACATTTGCTCTTTGTCCCCTTTTGAAGTTGGTGCGTGTGTGCGAGCAGTCTGTTTCCTGCTCTCGCTGCGCCGTTAAGATGAGGGCCTGGCTCTCCTCTGCATGTCAACCTGCTGCATACGACACGCTGGCTGGCTGCCCGTCCTCCTCACCTCTACTCTGTCAGCTCCCCTCACTTCCTCTCCCTCTGCCCACACACAGAAAAGCCACTTTTAATGTCAGCTTAACTTTCTAAAGGGCTTTTCATTGCAGCCCATCGACGCTCATTTGCCCGCTTTTGTCATGGCTCCTTTTTTCTTTTTTTTAATTCTGTCAGTTTGAAGACTCAAGTGTTCGAGCTGATTGCAATTGATTTTTTTTTTTTCTGCTTAGCTGATTGAAATAGCTTCATTCTATTGAAGCAGACGGTAGATATATTATTGCACACTTGTTCTTCAGCCATAAAGATCTCAAAGAAGAAAAACCCCTTACTCTCGCAGGGGCTGCAACTTTGAAATGAGATAAACGGCAGCCCTCGGTGACAAAGCTCCAAAACAGGATTATTTCAAAAGTGACTAGTTCTTCTGAATTCCAAAATTAATTGTGTGGGTGTTGTAGAGTGTTATTGCCTCAGAGAGTCTGTTTAATTCATCAGGTTGACTAAACCTCCAACTGCGACCCAGTTCACTTTTTTCTGTCTCCTCTTTTCAGCCCTCTTTGGGGACTGTTACTATTTGGAATGTTTATCCAGCTAAGAGGAAAGCCTTCAAACCACGCCGAAACAGAAACTGAGTTTTTAGTTAACGCTCGT
>VUQS01017733.1:15717-29907 GCA_015108495.1 Heterochromis multidens | reverse complement strand
CCCTACCCTCACCTATGGTCACGAGCTCTGGGTGGTGACCGAAAGAATGAGATCGCGGATACAAGCGGCAGAAATGAGCTTTCTCCGACGGGTGGCTGGCCTCTCCCTTAGAGATAGGGTGAGGAGCTCAGCCATCCGGGAGGGGCTCAGAGTAGAGCCGCTACTCCTCCACATCGAAAGGAGCCAGTTGAGGTGGTTCGGGCATCTGACGAGGATGCCTCCTGGGCGCCTTCTGGGGGAGGTGTTCCGGGCATGTCCCACCGGGAGGAGGCCCCGGGGCAGACCCAGGACACGCTGGAGAGATTATATCTCTCGGCTGGCCTGGGAACGCCTCGGTGTTCCCCCGGATAAGCTGGAAGAGGTGGCCGGGGTGAGGGAGGTCTGGGCTTCTCTGCTTAGGCTGCTGCCCCCGTGACCCGGCCCCGGATAAGCGGAAGAAAATGGATGGATGGATGGAATTCAGAATCAGCATAAAATGAAGTGACTTTTCAAAGAGACGTTTCAAACATTTACTACTTCCTGCTCCTAACGTGAGAATTTCAGGTGTTCTCCTTTCTGTTTGTTTTCTGATGATTTGTCCTAGTATATTTTATATTATTGTATTTTCTTCCAACTACAAAATAAATGGCTCTCTCGAGCATTTAAAAATGCTTATATGCTGCCTATGTTTCCTTAAATTTATTTTATTGACTTAAGTAGCCTCTTGGAAGTTCATACATTCAATCTATATTCAACAAAAAGACACCAAAAACAACTCAAACCATAAATAATAAAATCCCACAAGTGGAATAAGTAAGTTTTTCCTTTGCCTCCCACCAATCACTGTTTATGTGTCTTTGTCTGGTCTTTAAGAAGGTTTCACAAGGGCACCAGGTGCTCTACAGATCACTGTAAGAGCTGTAACCTTTCACTGTGCCACTAGTAAGACTCTTGTGAGTATATTTATACCAGATAGAAGCAGCAATCCAGTGTGTCAAATCCTAATCCAAGCTACGTCACAGCTGTAATCGACTGCACTGCAATGGAAAGTGGGACAACAAAGAGCTTTAATTAGACCTGCAGGTCTCAGTAGGTAAGCTAAAGGGGAAAACAGACTTTCCCTTAACAGACTGAAGTGAAGTATTTAAAGATGTGTGTAAACAAGTGAGGAAATATTCCTCTGGCATCAAGTCTATTTTAAATGTTCTCATTCAAGGAAATGACATAAAAGTCTGTGGGAGGAGAACAGAGCTGGCTGTGAACATTTAGGTGCCCAAGGGGAGAATAGGATTTCATGCACTTGCACAATAATGTTACTGTAATGTACAGAATTATAAAGACTTTTCATTTTCAACCTGAAAAAACTGAATAAACTAGAGAAGAAAAAAACATTTACAAACAATAATATAAAAAATGTTCTGACAGCTGGGACAGGTTCCTCAATCAGATTTAATTTTCTTCAGTTAAAGTGGGCAGACTAGTCTCCAGACTAATATCAGCCCTTAAATCTAGAAGGCAGGTTATGTTCTCCCCTTATTAAATGACAGGGACCCTTCAGATTTAAACAATTATCACCTTATATCCAAACTTTCTCTCCTCTTGCCAAGATTCTAGAGTCTGAAATAAGCTCTCAACTGAAACAATACTTGGCTCAAAATAATACCTGAAGCAACACTCAGTTTGGCTTTAGAATGAGTCAAAGTACCAAAGCGGCAACTATGCTAGTAACAAATGATATTATTGATGATTTGGACAGGAAAGCCTTGTTCTGCCCAGTTTGTTGATCTATCCAAGGCATTTAATTCTGTTGACCATGACCTGCTCTTAGGCAGACTCAGTGATATTGTTTGTGGTTATGCAGATGGACATAAGTCAAGTTTCCTGGAGATCTCAAAAGGAACTCCCCAAGGTTCAATTTTAGGCAATCTTTTATTTTCTGTTATTAATTATATTGAGAAGAATATGTTTACAGCTAACATGCACCTTAATGCAGATCACACCATACTTTACTCAGTTGGCTCTACATTGAGTTCGTCTATTGAGGAGCTCCAGACGGTCTTTCAGCAGCTGCAGGCATCAGTGTATAGTTTAAAGTTGGTTGTTAATGCTAAGAAAATTAAATTCATGTCCTGTCCCAGAAGTCACACCCAGATCTCAGCTAATATTTGTATTCATACCCTAAGAGGAGACTTAATTGAAAGAGTATCCTCCTACAAATATTTGGGTATCAGGTTGGATGACTTTCCTTTAGAGTGCATATTGAGCACTTAGTGAAAGCATTGAAGGTCAGACTGGGTTTTTATTGTTGAAATAGAGCCTGTATTAATTTAGCAGTTAGGAAAACATTTGTATAGGCTTTTTAAATATTCTTGATTATTTGATTTTTTGTGTAGCGCCACACTGGATAAACTTCCTTCTTACACGTGTAAACTCTTAACACCGTTCTCTTATTTTTCACCTTAGTCATGGAATAATCTTCAGAGCATATTAAAGCTGAATGCTTCTGGGTAAGAGTCATGCCTGTTTATAATGCAGTGCCACCTGAGGGCCCAAAGATCACAGGCATCAAATATTGATATTATGTATGTACATGATGAGATATTCAAAGTCTTTGCAGTTTTATGTTGAGGAACATTATTCTGAAATTGTTCCGCAATTTTTAGAGGCAGTTTTTTGCAGATTTGTGAACTTCTGCCCATCTTTACTTCTGAGAAATTCTGCCTCTCTAAGATGTTTTTCTTTCTATCCAATCATGTTACTGACCTTTTGACAGTTAACCTGATTAGTTACAAAATGTTCCTCCAGCTGTTTTTTGTAGTACGACCTACTTTTCTAGCCTTTTGTTGCCGCTGTCAACTTTTTAGAGACATTTTGCTGCCATCAAATTGAAATGAGCTGACATTTTTCATTAAATAGTAAAATGTCTCAGTTTAAACATTTGATATGTTTTTTATGTTCTACTGTGAATACAATATGGGTTTAAGAGATCGCAAATCATTTCATACTGTTTTTGTTTACATTTTACAAAATGTCACAACTTTTTCTGAATTATGGTTGTATAAATTGTATTTTACTTTTTGGTCCTGATTGATCCTGTCTTTGACTGTAATAGTTAAAAGTTATAAATACTTCACAAAGTTACCACTGGAGTGCACTATTTTCTCCCTTTGAGGACGCTTATATGGACACTACAAACAGCTGAAAGCAACAAACAGCCCTTCAACTCCTATTAACATTTTATCATACCTGGATTACATTCATTGACTGGTTGGTAAATTACATTAATAATCTCTAACAGTCTGTGTGTGTAACTTATTGTCACTCATTGTAATGTGTTGGTGCTGAAATGTGGAAAGAGACTAATGTTCAGGAGTAACAAGTCTGACTGACCCGTTGTGTATGAGTGCTCTGAAGTCCTGACTGGACTTCACGTCAATGAGGAAGATTGCCATCATCAGGTAGAAACAGGAAGTGCCAAAGCAGACTCGGTAGACTGCAGAGTAGCCCACCAACATCTCACAGTGGCCCCCGCCATGCGCCTGGTCACACACCATGTTGAAGAAAGGCACCTGAAACAACACGTGTCATATTAATTTACCACTGTTTCTGTATGCCTGTGAAATTGTTCCGCAATTTGTAGACACAGTTTTTTGTATACTTGTGAAAGAATATGAGGCATAGACTGCTTGACATTCACTAAATGACTCTGGTAAATTCCATCATTATTACAGTAACACATTTATTTTATAAACTGTTTTGGACTATGACATCAGAGATGGAAATGGAATGGACTGGCATTAATACAGCACTTTTCTAGTGTTACTGGCCATGCAAAGTATTTTAGTCTACATACCACATTCAGCTACACATTACATTCACACAGTTCTTGATTGTAGACACTTTAAGCACCAGTTTGCATTCTTTTCTTCTTTTTCTTCCTCACTCATTTTGCATTTGAACTACAACTTACAGCACTCCGTAATTCAGTAGCTTGTAGAACCACCTGTAGCAGCAATAACTTAAAGTAATCATTTTTCTGTATAACTTCATCAGTCTCTCACATCGATGTGGAGGAATTTTGGCCCACTTTTCTTTACAACATTGCTTCAGTTCATTGGGGTTTGAATTCATGCTTCCTGAACTACCTGTGAGAAATAGATTGCCTGGTTCTTTTCCTTCAGCTGTTTCCAAAAACCAGAAAAAGCTTCTGTGAACCTGCATGCAATGGTGAAATGACTAAAAACACAGCCTGGCATCTCTGTAGCCTTGGAATGAAATATTCTTCTTTCTATTATTATCCTTTAAATTTATTTACATTTTACAAGTAGCCTTGTTTTATTTTTGGAATATCCATGTATCTTGGTGTGCATTAGAGCCCCAGCTGAGTTTTACAATATTCCCTGTATTTGTGGGTCTCCTCTAGTTGTTTTGTGAGTGTGAGTGTGTGTGTGTGTGTGTGTGTGTGTGTTTTGTCTTGGTCCTTTGTTCAGAATGAGGTTAGGGTTATGAGTTGAACAGAAAGTCATTGGCTGTCATTTGTTGGACCTATTTCATTTTAGTGGATTTCGTTGATTAATGGTTATCTTATGTTAACAAGCTTCCTGGAAGCTGCTAGAGCTAAGTGGCCATTTAGAACAGAAAAACACAAACAATAAAGCACACTGTTAACATATTGGGCAACTGAGGACACACTCACATTTTCCCTGACGAGCTCAGAGACAGTGCGGGACAGCATGAGGCAGGAGACTGCACAACTCATGATGTGAAAGAGGGTATACATGACCCGCGTGCTGGTGGAGGACTTGACCGGAGGACAGAAGGCACAGCAGAGCGAGCAGGGAGCCGGCCCACAGCAGCAGCATATCTGAGGAGGAGAGGAGAGAGGCAGCTCAGCATCCAAACAGTAGAGTCCAAATAAACAGATAAAAATGTAGAGGGCTGATTTTTTTTTTCATTTTGATGTTACACCTGTAATTTACAGATAACCCACACACAGCTAACAAGACATGAATAGTACAGTATTTTACAAAAAAAAAAACATTTTAAAATGAGATCTGTAGCACATGTTAATTTTTGGCTTGTAGCATGGCTGGAGTCAAAAGAACATCTGACCATCATGGGTGAACAAAGTACATTCTAAGTGAACTGATATTCAGCCCAGACTGGTGAGAAATGAAAAGAATTAACTTAGTATAGCTTAACAACTCATTTCCCCTCTGCTCTGCCTGAAGAAATTTTTCTTTCCTTTAAGCAGTTTTTTCAACTTTACGAGTACTATGAGCTGTCATGAATTTACTGCATAGGTGCCTTTCAACAGCAGGAACTTGACCCTTAAGATCTAAATTGGTTTACAGGTATTTAGAGTAGTTTTAAACTGCTCTGGGTTTAATACTTACTGAAGGTTTGAGACCCTTCAGAGTGGGACTGCAGTGTTGAATCTTGCTGAATGGTTAAGTACAGTAAAGACTTCTGCAACTTCTTTGTGGCTGACAAAGAGAGTTTACCATCGATGGATGGATCAGAAGGACTTTCAGTCTGTCCCAAATTTGGTATGAAAGCAGCAATTAACATGTTTTGAGTTACTGATAGAGGACCTCAATATTCAATGGTACTTACAGCCCAGATGCTGTTCTACTTAATGATTTACTCTGACCAGACCCTCACAGGATGCCCTCACACAATGATTTGAGAGATGCATTTTAAAGATAGTTAGAGGCTCATGCTGGTACAGGGACCA
Source organism: Heterochromis multidens (assembly GCA_015108495.1). Classification (NCBI taxonomy): domain Eukaryota; kingdom Metazoa; phylum Chordata; class Actinopteri; order Cichliformes; family Cichlidae; genus Heterochromis; species Heterochromis multidens. The sequence continues at coordinate 24,191 of VUQS01017733.1, read as the reverse complement.
GCAGGATTGAAAGTGTTAAACACTGCATCTGCAGAGTCTAAGTATTAAAAGCAAAGCTGTTTGAAGACCTTTAAAAGTCACAGTGTCACACTGCCAGTGTTTGGCATGAGTGCAGTTGATGGCAGATTAATTAGTCCAGTGGCATCTGGCTGGTTCTGATTCTGATAAAGCAGAGCTGTGGATGACTGAATGTAAGCCCATTCCCACTGATCCTGAACTAAATCTACAGAGGAAAAACCTACATGCTCATCTGCTTATGTGCTTCAGCTGTCTCTGCAGACTGTAGTCTGGAGGTCTGTCTGGTTAAAAGGGTCACAGAATTATGAGGTACAAAGGGAAAAAAAGTTTCATGTTGTAAATGTGATGGTATTTCTCTGCTTCACTTTGTGAATTGCCTGCTGATTTTCAATATCTGGGACTGGGCACTGCACTGTATGATTTATGAGTACATGCAATAAATGCTGGTGGAGTAAATCCAGATGTATTATCACTCATCACGTGCAAGTCTTAATCTGATAGATAATGCAGAGAAGATTATCCAACATCTTCTCATTGAGGGGAAGGCTGAATAAAAATAGATCTTTAATCTTGTACAGTAGCTGAAAAATGATTTGGTCCTATGAAACATGATTAAATGGACAGTTTGCCCAAATGATAAAATTATTATATCCATCCATGGTTCTCTTGACGTACCACCGAGTTGACAGATATGTTTCCGTTAAGTAGATTGCAGAACAGAAAATGAACAGTGACTGTTCATATGGCTGCAGTGTGCCAGATCAATTAGTCAAGTTCTTCTGGTCATTTTCAGTTTTTGTTTGTTTGTTGGTGTGGCCTTTTCTCTATTTTTGCTTATTACTTTAAATAAAAAAAAAAAAACCATGTAGTTCTGAAAGGACCACTACAGTGAAAGGATGGTTGTTATTTCCATCTGTAGTAATGAACACTCACTGGACACTTTATTAGGTACACATTGCGAGTTTGGGCTAGACCCCCTTTTTTCTTGAGAACTGCCTTAATCCTGCACGGCATAGATTCAACAAGTTGCTGTAAACATTCTTCAGAGATTTTGGTCCTTCTTGACATGACAGCATCACACAATTGCTGCAGATTTGTCAGCTGCACACCCATGATGTGAATCCCCCGTTCCACCACATCCCAAAGGTGCTCTATTGGATGGAAATCTGGTGAGTGTTGAGGCCATTTGAGTATAGTCAGCTCATTGCCATGTTCAAGAAACCATTTTGAGATAAATTTGAGCTTTGTGACATGGTGCATTATCCTGCTGGAAGCAGCCATCAGAAGATGGGTACAATGTGGTCATAAAGGGATGGACATGGTCAGCAACAACATTCAGATAGGCTGTGGGGTTTAAACAATGCTCAACTGGTACTAAGGGGGCCAAAGTGTACCAAGGAAATATCCCCCACACCATTACACCAGCAGCAGCAGCAGCCTGAACTACTAATGCAAGGCAAGATAGAGCTACGCTTTCACATTGTTTCTGACCCTACTATCTGAATGTTGCAGTAGAAATTGAGACTCATCAGACCAGGCAAAATTTTTCTAATCTTCTATTGTCCAATTTTGGTGAGCCCGTGTGAACTGTAGCTTCAGTTTCTGGTTAAAAGCTGATAGGAGTGGCACCGAGTGTGGCCTTCTGCTGCTGCAGCCCATCTGCTTCAAGGTTTGACGTGTTGTGCATTCAGAGATGCTCTTCTACATACCTAGGTTGTAACAAGTGGTTATTTGAGTTACTGGTTACAGTTGCCTTCCTATTAGTTCAAAGCAGTCTGGCCACCAACAACCTTGTCACATTCAAAGTCACTTAAATCACCTTTCTTCCTCATTTCGATGCTCATTTTGAACTTCAGCAGGTTGCCTTGACATGCCTGACATACATGCCTAAATGCACTGAATTGCTGCCATGTGAGATCTGCTGGGATTACAGCTGAGAATGACTTCGTGGTCTATCTCCATTTTTGATTAATATGTAACATACATATTATATACATTTATACATTTATTGATTATTTATTTATTATCAAGAGCTTTTATCTGCACTCTGACTGTCTGACTGCCCTAAAAGAGGCATTGCTTTTCAAGAGTCTCTATTATGCCTGAAGATGTTGTTACAACCCCAAATCACCCTATAATCAGAAAATAAACTCCTTTCTGAACTGAACACTGAAAAGCTGTCTCTCACCATGCAGAACATTAGAAACATTGAATGCAGATGAATGAGATGCAAAAAATAAAATTCTCCTTTTGTTGCATTCTGAAAAATACAGTCACTGTTCACAATAAAAGTGCAGTGGTATTTTGATGGAATTAAAAAACAACACTTAAACAAAAGGGCAACTTTATATAATTTATGAAAAAGGTTTATAAATTGAGCCACCTTACAGACAGCTAGGTGTCTGTCCTGTGGCCTAGTTTAAGGTTTATAATGCGGGATTACGGGTCACAGAGTGAAGTTGTTGTAGTAGGCCATGGAGATTAAACCCAGCATAAACATGAATAATCGCTTTCATTTAAACAGCCAAATAAAACAGTGGGTCACACAGTATATCCAGGTCAAATCACACAGTGTTAGGAACTAAATGTTGAAGAGTCAGCAATGAAAAGATGATCCTTTATTTTTTGTTAACTCCTGGTGATACAACCTTTATTCAAGTATTGATGCTAGTTTGGTAAAATGAACCAGCTTGCCTTGTCAAGTCAGAAACATAATAAATAATTTTCAGCAACACAGGACTCACTCCTCCTGTTACTTCTAGATGATTATGATATCTCCTGCACCTTTCCAAGTATTCAGAAAGCTAATCTAAGTGCTAATCCTGCATGAATCTCATACTTAATGCACCATTGATCCAGATTTACCTTTCATTATGTACTGCAAAAAGGCCACCATCCACTTTACTTAATTTATGTATATTTCTTACAATAAATTCATTTTCCTTTGCTTTTTATTTTCATCCATTCAGGCTTGCGGGTTACACTTTAATGGAAGAGCAATATGGTGGTGGGAAGGGTTTCATTACTCTGTGAAAGGGCAAATAGTTCAACGAGTGAAGAGTAACATTTCTCATTGTAATAATATAAAGAACTTGGGGATTTGATTTGATTAAAATATTTATAGAATCCAGAGAAATCTGTGTGCAAAAAGGACATGTTTGAAAACTAATGGTGAGTCCCCGATCTTTAAGCCCTCGGACAGTACTGTATTAAAAATAGACACAATGTCATTAAATTCCCTTTTGTTTATGTAGCTCCAGTTGTACAATGTGCATTTCACCACTGGACTTTATATTCTAAGGACAAAAACCCCAATGATCAGAGAATCCCCTATGAGTAAACTCTTGGTGACAGTGGGGAGGAAGAACTCCCTTTTGAAAGGAGGAGACCTTTGGGGGGTGTTGATAAGAAATGCTCAGTGCATCAAGGGAAGTTCCCCAGTAGCCTGAGACTATAGCAGTATAGCTTAGGACTGGATCAGGGTCACCTGATCCAGTCCTAACTATAAGCTTGATCAAAAAGGAAAGTTTGAAGCCTAATCTTAAAAGTAGAGAGGGTGTCTCTCTCCTGAACACAAACTGGGAGTGTGTTCCACAACTGGGTTTTACTGTGAACTCTTTCCCTGTTAGTATTCTTGCTGCACAGTCTCAGGAGCACTTTTTAAAACAGTTGTCACGAGCACAGTTCATTTCTGCATCCACAAATCAAAATCAAAATTCGACCACACAAAGAAAACAAGAAAAAGCAACCTATATAAGAAATAGAAATACTGCTGGATTCTGGGTCCAAGCTAATTTAAAAGTAGGAAACTGATGTGACATTTTTTTAGGAAATCAAAGATACTTCATCCGCTAAGCTAAAGAGGAGATGGACCTTCCAGATTCTTATCAGTGCACAGCTTAAAAACCAGCATCCGTGACGGTGCGAGGTGGACGTGGCATGGATGACATGTGTATTTGTCAAAGCCCCATTAACTAACATAACCTTAGACTTAAGTAGGCCAAACACAGCGACTGCAGGAGAGAGTTAAGAAAATAAAAAAACAAACTTCAAATCCAGGTTCATATCCAAAATTTGGCAAAAGAAAATAATTCATGCATCACCTTTTACCAAACGTATATCAAAGTAAAGGTGAATTATGCCGTATCTTTAGTTTCAGAGTAACATTACTGAATATAAGAGCTGATGCAGAAGTATAGACACTAATGCTGCTGCTGCTGAAGACAAAGCTATTCTTTTAATTATGTACTGCTGAGTTGTTTGTGGATTTGCTCGGAGCTACTGTTAGTGTGTTTCACATCCTAAAAATGTTGTAGATTCTAACCATAAAATTCCCATGTGCCTTTGTTTTTAGTTGCTTGTAGTTTACTCAAGTACATCTACTCTTTAACAGCACTGGCTGATAATTATTGTCCAGATTAATATTTTACACAACAATTTCTATGGTATCTATACAGTATGTGCACATGCTGCCCTGGGACCAGCAACAACATTAAAATGCTGCTTAGACATTAATGCAACATTAATAATGTTCCAATAAAATTATGTCTAATATTAGGGCACAGAAAATGGTATTGAATACTGTTTTACTACCTTTCCCTGTAACTGATTATTTCTACATTATTGTGCTGCTACTTTTTAAAAGTAAAAAAAGAAAAAAAAACACACTGCTTCTACCAAGATAAAAATCTTAATTGGAAATATTTCACAGTATTTCAGTATTCTCTTAGAAACTCAGTCCTCACTACCAGCTCTGTCAGAATAAAAAAATACCAGGAGTATACAGAATCATCTGACAAATAAATCCTTTTTATTTTATGCATTAAAAACTAAACTGACACTGAAAAACCTTAAACCATCAGACTCCAGCTGTAGTAACTGCTACCTGTGCTGCTGCTCTTCAACTCTCACCTGATAGGCCACCATGTTGAGGAAGTAGTTGTAGACGCCGCTGTGGTTCATCCCCTGAGTGGCCGACATTGTGCCTTTAAACTGCTTTTCCTCAGCCACCAAGACTCTACATTTGGCCATGAACGTCCAGCACAAACAGCTCGTTTCTCCCTACAAAGATGGCATCCTCACATCCTCAAAGAGTCCAGGACACAACATCTAACAGGCCTGTCAGAAAAATGAGAACAAAAAGTAAAAACGCAAAGTCCAGCAGCTTGTTTCTGCACGCTCCCTTATGCTGGATTAGCAGTAAATCTAGTCCGACTGGGCTCCCTGCAGATGAGACCCTCAGCATGAGAGCTGTTTTGCTCTCAGTCCAGCCTCACAGGGGAATCAGTTGGTTTTTTTTCACCCATATCCTGCGTGCTTTGGCTCTGCAGCTGAGTTGGGTGCTGCCAGAAAAAAAGGAGAGGTGGTGGCGAATGCCCAGTGCCCTCCCTCCCTCCGGTCAGATTAGGCAGAGAGTGTGTGAAGGGAGGAGGGGGGAAGAGAAATGACGAAGAGGAGAAGGGGGAGGAAGGGAAGGAGGAGGAGGTCGACAGTGACCATGTGCCAGTCCCATCTGTCCCCCTCCAGTCTCTATTCCCAGCACTACACAAAACCCACAGTACAATGGGATTGGGCATGTTTAATCCAGATTTACAAAATTAAACAATTATCCTGTGTGACTTCTGGATGCTGAAGCCTGACACATCACAGTCTTTGGCAAGACCTGGTCCAAGTCTGAGAATGTCTGTCACTCAGACAGAGAGGCCCACATCCGTAATCCTAACAAGTTATCATGATTGCACTACGACCCAGAAACATTAAAACAGGACAAGCTGGACGCATTTCTGTCTGTGATGGAATCAACAAAGGCAGGCTGCATTAAAAGATGTGCTCACAGCTTAATAATAAACAGGCAAATGGATTTTTGGAGCCTCTAATGGAAGACTAAAAAAGGCATTAGGCAAAAAAATTTAAATAAAAGGAGAATTTCAGCTAATATATGAGCTTTTAAATATTTTTTAAATTTAAGTACTATTATCTTACAAGTTACACAAGGAGTGTGGGTGATATTAGAATGGACTGCTCAGCAATAATTTATAGAATTTATGGGTCCACAATCCAAACTGCTGCGCTGTGCAGTTTCATTAAACATTAGTATTTTTCTTTGTGCTCTGATTTTTTTGAGTTTCTGTGCAAAAATATATCAAATTCGAATATCGGATGATAAAAGCAGATTATGCTGTAGGCTTGTGGGGGGAATTTTTGCAAAAGCATACGCTGCAATTTCAGCTTTTCCCTTGAAAAGCCTTTAGATTCCTCATTGCCAACTCTATTCTATGAATTCCTCTAAGGGTCATATAGTTGGTCAGAATTGACATGTAAAAACTATTTGGAGCTGGACATACAGTATACTAAACCAGTCTTCTATGTTGCACAGCAGCAGTGAAATGAGACAATGGTAGCTGCTGAAAAGCGCTGAGTGCATGAGGAGAGAGTCAGATTAGATTTGGGTTAGTGTGTAGGGTGGAGCACTGGGATAATCCTGTTGCTGTTCCAGCCCTCTTCTCAGTCGGGATGACCTTCACCAGCCCAGACAGAACATTAGTAATTGCAGCCTGTTACTCCATCTGAGCAGTGGCAGATGAACAGAAACTGTGCACTGAAGCTGCAGTGATTTGGCACTGTACAGCATCTTCAGAAAAAAAAGTATATGGGAGTATGTGCTCCCATATAGAAGCAAAAGAATAAATGGTTAAGTGCCAGAAAAAAAGTCACAATATCTTACATAAAATGGAATAAGGGGGAGACTTTTCCCTTTTTTGTAAGTAGTGCACTGCATCTCACATATTATCCCACATGGAACTTCAGTTACTGCTGTGTCTGACAGATTAAATGATGAAGGCCCAGTGTCCTCAGGACCTGTGGAATTTAGACAACCTGCTTCGGTAAACTGAATACAGATCACTTCAAAATCATTACAAGATCACAAGATACAAGATAACTTGCCTCTAAATATTCATGCTTTTATAGCTGGCATGTTGTACTTGTACTGCTTGTTTTGGGTTAGGATAAATATGTTTTGCGCAGTGACAACAGATATTTAATTTGTAGTTCACCATTATTCTGATGGTAGCAAGCAAAGCCGAGACCATAAAGTGATGTTTAGCTGCTTTAATCAGTTGTTCTTGGTACTCTACCTCTTTACAAGTATGTTGGACAAAAGTAGCTTGTGCCAAGATTATGTAGCCTACAGGAACTCTTTAGAAGAGACACAGTCTTCCCAGATATACCTTCAAGGTATTGAGTAATAAATAAGAGGTTAAATAAAAGGAAACATCAAAGATTAACTTGGTTCACACTTGGCTAATAGGCTTGGATTTACAAACCCAGTAAATGAAGACTCTTCCAGAATCTTCGAGCAAATCAGTTGACGGATTAGTGGTCTGAGGCTCATGGAGACAAAAGAGCAGCTACATACAAGGATATGGTAAACATGCTCACCACATCCAACATTCACAAGAAAAAGCACACTGTCACATATTCATTTACAACGATTTAACACACTGTCACAACTAAACTTTCACTCATGGACAGATGATGAACAGACTAACAGCTTTGTGATTACCCGCAAAAAATTTAAAAAATCCCATAAAGAGAATTTATTTAAAAACTGATCAAATCTAGCTGTAATTTCCTGGCTCACATTTGATCTCACGGTTCTCCCCTGTTTCTTCACCTGCTCTCTGCTTTCACTGCTGTTAGTACTGCAGGGAGTATAAAGGAGACTTGCTGTGGCACAGAAATTTAGCTGACCTAAGGTGCCCTGGCAATGCCTATCTAGGCACTGAATCTAATGAAGTGTAGTCTCAGACTGAAAAACAAGACTTCTGATCAAATAGGTGAAAATGATATTAAAACTACCAAAACATGGCACAAAATGACCACAAAGAGATTGAAACTGAGACACAAAATGTCAGTGAGGAGTGCAAAATGATAAAGCTCAGACACAAAATGTCCACAATGAGATGAAAAAATGACCAAATTGTGAAATAAAATGACTTAATTTTAGAGATACAAAATGAGACACACGAGAGCCAGAAAAAGATGTCAAATTACTACAAACAGGAGAGAGATGGCCAAAATTAAAGAGAAAATGATAAAAATAAGATGTAAAATAAATAACCACCAAAAGAACAACAATAAAGAGACAAAAATGGCCTGAAAGAGATGCAGAATGACTGCAATGAGATGCAAAAAGAGAGTGAAAAAGTACAAAGCAACTCAGAATAAGTCAAGTTAGACCTCCAACAAACACAAAGAAATGCAAAATAAGACAAAAAAAAAAGTAAAATGACAACACAGAAAGAAAATAACCAAAATTTAATGTGTTAAGAAGATGTAAAAAAAAAAAAAAAAGAAGAAAAAAAAAAACAAAAAAAAAAAAAAAAAAAAAAAAAAAAAAAAAAAAAAAAAAAAAAAAAAAAAAAAAAAAAAAAAAAAAAAAAAACCTACACACG
>VUQS01017733.1:4903-15457 GCA_015108495.1 Heterochromis multidens | reverse complement strand
TGTTAAGAAGATAAAAAAAAAAAAAAAAACTGCAAAGGGACTCAAAATAACCAAACTAAGACAACAAACAAGTACAAAGAGATGCAAAATGACACACAAGATGACCAAAAATATATATATATATAATTTAAAATGACCACATGTAGATGTAAATCAACCACAAAAAGATGCAAAATGACTGGAAATAGACACTAAAGATTGAAAGGTGATGCACACTGGCTATGAATATACAGAAAGACGAGGAGAAAACTTTAAAGGACTCAAAATGACACAAAACAGCTGCAAGAGACACAGCTGAGACATGAATTGGCTACAAATGACATGTCTGTGCAGTTTTCTGACTTCCTGTTTGGATGTCGCGCTCCTCTGTGATATACGGAGGGAGGTTTGCATGTCTGTGCCCAGGGGCTCATGGTTTCATAATCTTTCTATACTTTCAGAACCAGTCTTCTGTTCACATACTGATGAGAGAAGACAAGTCTGCAACTACATTTTGAAATAGACTCATGTATTTAATAAATAACTGTTCTTATATAGTAAGATTTAAGAGGAAAAATCTTATTACAGGAGGAAGTCTAACAGCTTTGGTGGTCACTTATCTACAAAATGACTGCACTCTAGATGTGACTGTGATGCTGTTCATAAATTCTAAAAAGTAAAATGAAAATTATAGAAATAAAACAGATTATGTAATCTGAACTTTTCATTTGTTTGATAGCTTTGTCCTCGACCTGAATGAACATCGTTCAGACAACCACAAATCCACTTAGTACCAGTTCTCCAGGCCAAAAAAGTCCCCACGAACTTAAAAACAAATATTGTTTGATGTAATTTCCTTAATTTCACTTTGGATTATTCCCTCCAACAACAGTGGGTGTAAACCAGTTAGTCACTGTGACAAACACGTGTTGCTCTGAGTGCTCCAGTCGGCTGCAGACCGTTCAGCATTCCTTGGGGCCCTTTTCACTCTCAGATAATTACTGCTGCCTTGTGGGAGAGGAGGAAGTGCCAGCGAGAACAAACAAAAGCAAATTAGGGGATGCAAATCTATGCTTGAGTGAATGTGCTCAATCTATGGTTTCAATAGGCTTGCGCAATGACCGTTGGCTGAAATACAAGCCTTGTTTATATAAAAAAGGACAAGAAAAATGATCCCTTCATTATTATTTAGGACTCTTACAGAGCAAAACTAACAGCTCTAACAGCACTGTTTCTTGTTTAGGTGAGGGTAAATAAAAAGCTGTGAGTTTTTACATGATTTACATGTGGCTGCAAACAATAGGAATGCTCCTTCCCATAGAGGCACAATGTACCCATTCATAACTATGACAGAACTGAGTGCACAGCCTGTTCATATTCTGAGGGATTACACAGATGACAGATTATTAGAGTACATTAAATTTGTATATTAGGAGCTTAACTTTGGTGAAAGTACTGGTTTTATTGTTCTGATATCAAAATCTGATGTCATCCTTTTTATTCTAATGCAGGGTTATTGTATAATTCAAACTACATGGTAAAAGGTTCAGAGATAGACAAAGCCCTGGAGTGTATGCTTTGCAGTAAAAGGAATTCTTATATAACATACAGTAGTGTACATTTATGTTCCTGAAAGGTTATTCCCAATCTTTGTGACCTGTGATCACTTAAAATTGCTCAGTATCATTTTCTTTGGCTCTGAGATGTCGACGAGAGGGGATATCCTTAATATGGTCAATGGTCATCTCAGGCACAAACCTTATGTTTGATCTGAAGAGAGGTAGCTTACATAAATAAATAAGGAGTATTCTGCATGTAAATCATGCAAAACACTATAAAACAAAAAATGTAAAAATGTAAAAATGTGGAGAATAATAGGTTCCCTTAAACCTGCTAATGCTCAGCTACTCTAGCACCAACTAAAATACCAAAATCATGGACTGATGATAGACTGGCAACCTGGAGTAACCTGCCTTTTGCCTTCTACCAGCTGGGACTGGCTGGAGGCCCCTGTGAGCAGGAATCCTTAGAAGAAGTTGAGAATAACTTATATTTTGTATTCTCTTTGTTGTGATGAAGTAAGAATATAGATATTTAATCAGATGTTTGGTAAAAAAAATCAGACGATGACAGAATAAAATAGTTGTTTAATCACTGTTTCTAAAGTTGAAGAAAAAAAACACATATTTACTTATTTTTTGTTTAGTACTTGTGTTACTCTGGCTACACTGTCTTTGTTGTCTAAATCTGATTATTGTCTGTGTATATATTAGCATTTCTTAAGAGTAGTCATAAGCATTTTTCTTTTTAAATATTGGTTAACTAACTTATAAGCAGGAGCACTCACCTTCCCTGGTTCATTTCCACCTATGTTCACTGCATTCAGCATCTCAGAGTATTTACACAGGAAACCTAAGAGCTTACAATGTTGGAGAGAAACTGAGCAGCAACCTGCAGGGCTGAAAATGAAGCTAATGCATAAGTGACAAAAACTGCAGTTCCACTAATAGCCAATTCAGGCTGGCTCCAAAAACAGGTCAATCCCTATAGACTACTATGTTAAACAGCCCAATTATATAGCATTAAAGAATGTGCTCACAGGTCACCTTTGCTGACTCAGTCATTGAACTGGACCTCTCCGGTGTGTTTGTCCTGTAGACGCCTTTTGGAGCAATTTATTGAATTTATCTGACAGACCGTCCAAGAATATATAAAAACCACATCTTTTATATATAGTCAGTGTGAGAAGCCCACCAAGCCTAAGCTGAGAGGTAATGATGTTGCCAGTGGCCACTGTGGCCCAGGCAACAGAGCAGGTTGTGTAACTGCATGTTTGCAGTTAGAGCCCAGTCTCCTCCTTGGTGTGTAAGTTGCAAGAAAGCTCCAGCAGCTTTCAGGAATCACGCTACAATTTCTCTTGGAATTGCCGATTTAGCTCTGTGGGCAATCAGGTGGATCTCCCCCTTCAATATATCAGTTATTTATATGTGTAGTAATGCATTTGTTAGTGAGTTTTAGGTGTATAACAGAAATATAGAAGCTGTTCTATCAGGATGAGCTGTCAATACTAGAACACATAAAGTGACCTGAGCATTCAATTCTATAATTAAATATATAATAATATATAATTAAATACATTCTGTTTAAAAGGTCCCACTGGTTTTTCAGTATTGACTGAATTATATCTGAATATATTCTGAGTATACTGACTGAATATAATGAGTATATATATGTATATATATATATGTATGTGTATATACACACACACTCTGTCATGTGCTTTTCCCATGCTGTTTACCTTCTGCAGAGTCTCACCTGTGCCCGAAGCCAGCGTCCAGTCATCATGTCCCTGAGGCCCTGGGTGACAAGAGCTCCAAACAGTCAAGCAACCATCAGTCATAGAGCAGGATGAAGGGGTTGGTACGTCGGCAACAATGTGTCTCCGGCCCCGGTGGCATCCCTCCATCCGCTCACAACCCTGCACACCTCCTGAAGGACAAAACCAGAGAGCACTGATGTGGTTTTCAGTCCCACTCGGGGCTGAAGGCACAAACAGGTTTCTTTTTCTTTTAATCTGATTACAGTGGGTGGATTGAAAAAGCTCAAGTACACAGAAGGACTGGAAAAGTCTGGAGACACAGGAAATCTGTTACAGTGGTGCAAGTACAGGTAAACCTCTTATAACAGACAGGAATAGAATGAGGAGGAGCACAGAGAGATTCAGTGATCCGGACCGTTAGACGGCCACATAATCCAGTTAATGTTGTTGTGTCCTGTCTCAAAAATAAGACAGTAAATTATACCTCCTCAAACCTGCTGATACATTTTTGAGTAGTTTGAAATATTAGTTGTTTAGATTCAGGATTTAAAAAGTTGAAAGGATTTAAAATGTCCTTCCTCACTGTATCTGATCAGCTGTTACTGTTACTGATGTGTATGTGTATATATCCATAGATATGACAGGTATCTACGGATACGTGTAAATTACTTCTTCCAATGAATAAATGCAGTATTTTTAATTCATGTATTTATTTTTAATTTTTTTTTTTTGGTGTTGTGTTTTTAATGATTTGCTTTACGTTTGTTTTGTTCTATTTTTTGACTGACAGCTTTTCGTTGTAAGCGGTAGCTGAAAGTAATGCGTAATATCCGGTTATTTTTTTTTAAAAAAAAGAAGAAGAGGAAAACGTCTTCCGGTACTACCCCGTATTCCGTCCGATATTTGTAGGAACTTTCCTCTTTGTTCCGGCCTTACTCGAGCAAACATGGCGGCAGAGGGAGACGTGGATTTGGACCTGGAAGCCGAGGAAAACTGCACCGGGAAGCCGGCAGAAAAGCCCCGGAAACATGACAGCGGGGCCGCGGATTTGGAGAGGGTCACAGACTACGCGGAGGAGAAGGAGATCTCCAGCTCTGACTTAGAAACGGTGAGAGCTGCGGGCTAACGTTAGCGGCCAGTGCTGCCCGTACATCAGTACTGACAGCCATCATCGTCATCGTCATCGTCGTCATCGTCATCAGGCCTGTTACGTTTGGCTTGATCTCCTCGTGCTAGCGGGAAACTCAGTGGCTAACGGCCTCATAGCTAGCCAGCTAAACCCAAACACCTGCTTTCTATTGGTTCACAGAAACACGTAAAAAAGGCGCGACGGCCTCAGACTGCAGCTGAGACTGCGCAGTGCCCACAGTACAGCAGCGTCACTGCCAGTGACCGCGGCCAGACGTTTTTAAATTAAAGCTGTTTTTCAGATTAAAAACAAACGTTAGGACTTTTTTTTTTTAATCCATCTTTTTTTTTTCCTATTAAGTGTTTTTTTTTTTTAATGTAAGAAAATAGTTTCAAAGTGTGAGACCCACGGGAAAAACGTTTGCCTTCATTAATACACCATTAATTAGTCGCTGAGTGAGTTTTATTAGGTCCATATTTTTCAGCTCTTACCTGCCTGATGTCTTTATCTGTAAATCATCAGAAAATAGGAAAAGAAATTTTAAAAATCCCATCCAGATGTGGTCAAAGAGTCCAAAATCCTCCCAGAAGTGCTTTCAGATAATGTTTTAATTATTATAATTAATTCTATTTCTGGGGCTACATTCAGCACCTGAGTGGAGGCTGTTAAATGGATCCGCTGCACAGACTGAACCACCTAAAGTAAGAGCTCCACTGGTCCTGTGGGCTGCATGTTTTTATGTGGCAACAACAAGAAGCACTGCTGCACACGTAATCCATCTGTATTTCATGTAATGATACAGCAGCACAGAAAAGTGTTTCTCTTTAATTTCAGTTTTTCTCCTCCAAACATTGTAGCAGACAAAACTGTCCTAAGATTGATTAACTTTAACTAATTAACTTTCCTTTGCAGCCCTCAGTTATGTGCTGATACATCTGAGAACTAAATTAAATAAACTCGTTAACGTTTAGAAAGGATCCATGAGTTGTTAATGAGACCCTGTTTCCTTTGGATAAACATGATACCTTCTGTTATCCTGAAATAAATAAGATCAGTAGAAATATTTCTTGGACAAATGTCATTAATTTCTTTATGGCTTAAACGTAGGCAAGATTAATATATCACAGTTTGCGTGACTTAAAATGATAACCAGCATCATACAGTTCCTTGTTGTGTTTAGTTAGCCAGTGAAATCCGTGTTCGATGATTGTCCTCCAGTTCCCATCCGTACAAATAAACTCAGACCACCTGTGAGCTGTCAGGTGGTCTGAGTGATGAGTCTTGAATATATCTATGCTTTGTACATTTGTGAATAATTTGATGATTGTGAGCAGTGTCTTATAACATTTCCTGCAAAAATTAATCTTTAACTTGTGAAACTAATTGGTCAGATGTATGTATGGAACTTAGATTGTCATCAGATTTTCTCTGGGTTGTGATATTCTTTCCTCTCTCAGGCCATGTCAGTGATTGGAGACAGAAGGTCACGAGAACAGAAAGCCAAGCAAGAGAGGTAAGAGCATGCACTTCACCCGTAACTGAAGTGTTGGGTCCTTTTCTAAAATCCATTTTCTCCACATTTTGAATCTCATTCACTCTAAAAGTCCCAGGAAAGCAGTCTGGCTGTTTTTAGAGCAGGAAAGACAAACTGTTTTATTTACTTATTAATTCCTGCTTTCAGAGAGAAGGAGTTGGCCAAAGTCACCATCAAGAAAGAGGATGTAGAGCTAATTGTAAGTTGTTGTTTTACTATTTCTATTTTACTCTATGATCTTTTTGTCTATTAATCCTTTCAGCTATTATACAACCACTCAGCTGCTGGTACACAACATGCCCAAAAGTATGTAGACACCAACACTGTGTGATCTGATGTGACCAAAATCTTGCTTAATGGACCTGGTTTTGTGAACAGGGATACCGCCTACATTAACATTATAGGCGTTAAGACCGATATTAAACTCCTGTGCACCAGTGAGTAAACAGTTGTGAAAATGATGTGAGCATCCTAGACAGGAATTGAAAAAACTTCTACTAACTGGTCAAAAATCAGATTTGGGCAGTCGATGTGAAAGTACCTAAACTCCTAAAAGTCTTACTGAAATGATTAGAACTAAAATCCTGTTTTTGCTCTTCTCGTTCCTCTGAACCCCCAGCTGGTCACGGCATATGCTGCCCCTCTCTGAGCCTGGTTCTGCTGGAGATCTCTTCCTGTTAAAAGGGAGTTCTTCCTCCCTACAGTCACCAAGTGCTTGCACATATGGGATCGTTGTGTTTCTAATATTGTAGTCTTTACCTTACCATATTAAGCACTGACTATTGTTGTGAATTGGTTTCTCTTTACTGGAACGAAGGACTCCAAACCTTTTCAAAATGAACAGCATCACACTGCAGGAATGTGTCCATTTTTGCAGTTTTGATCATGATGTGTGTAAATAAAGAATTTTATAACTGAGGATTATTTTGACATTGCATCCCATTTGCTGTGAATAGATCAAAGGGACCTGTTGTTTTTTCTTACCTTCTGTCGTATGTATATTGTTACAATGGTGGATGTTCATATTAAACATGGCCAAAGTTTCAAATAATGTCACTGTGCGCACAAGTGATCCCTGTGAGCTGAAAGTTCAAGCTTCAGTTTTTTTTTTTTTAACTATTGGCTCTGCATGTCTGGTTGTGACTGAGCACAAACGCTCCACCCACCTGCTGTTCAAACCTCATGTTTACAAGGGACAGCCAATCAGAAGAAAGTTGGGTTAAAGAATAAACTCCACCGTAAGTGTTGCGCAGCCCCTTCAGATGATTATTGTGAACTGTGAATGATCCAAAGCTACTTCAGTAGAGTCTAAAATGTTGAGCTAGAAATGAGCATAATAGGTCCCTTTTTAAGTCCAGTTAATTGCACTTTATAAAACCAGTTTGCTACAGCTGTTGGTTGACACTAATCTGATTCTTATTTGATGTCCGTGTTGTTCTACAGATGTCTGAGATGGAGATTTCGAGGGCTGTGGCAGAGCGCAGTCTGAGGGAACACATGGGGAACGTGGTGGAAGCTCTGGTGGCTCTGACCAACTGAACAAACATGATTTATTCACTTAGGTTTTGATCAAGGCTCATCAGTCAGGCTGGGTGGTTAAACTATTGTGGTGTAATCTTTACTCATTTTCTTTTTTTAAATAAAAGTTGACATTTGACTTGCTTCTTTTTTGCCCATTTATGAAAAAAAAATACGGCTTTTATTGAAATGTACCAAGTTACATCATATTTAAACACCGCCAAGGAAAAAGGGATGTGTCAGTGGGAGACTGTGCATACTAATGTTGTTACAGATAATTTACAAAATTACATCAAGCCATTTTTCAATTATGAAGAAGCATCTTTAGAATGTTTTTACAGCTAAAATCCCACCAGCTGCATCTCCAGTAGATTTCTAAGAGCCAAGCAGTGATGGTGCACCTCCTTAATATATAAACAGATCAAAGTGTTACAATCAGTCCATTTGCTGATTTCCTTCTACACCATAGTCCAGAAAAACAGAATCATCAGGCTGCAGCTCAGTCTCTCAAAGTCTTTAATGCTGCACTGTGGGCCTGGTGACACCCTTTTCATGTCTGTGTGCATCTTATGTCTTCCTCTTCTTTACTGTGGGCCGGTCAAACACGTCCCTCACACCTGCCGCCTTCTGCTTGAAGAACTTGGTGTTCTGAGCGCTCTCTTGAGCCCAGGCCGAGTCGAACGACGTGGTGTCCTGGTCCACCAGGTGGGTGTACTTGGTGCGTCCAGACCGACCAAAGTTTTTAACCTTGTGAAGGAAAACAAATCACGAAAGGTCAGAGCGCCCAATGAATGTACCCAAATAGGATACAGATGGGATCTGATACCAGTTATCACTGACTGCCCACATCTGCTTGGATTTCATGAGTCATTAAACAAAGAGTTTAAAGAAAAAATGTGTGTCCATGTACACATTTACCACATACTATTTTTCAGGGTTAATTATGATTTTTGAATACTCTAATTCTAATAGTCTTTAAGTAAAACAAAATTCAATAGTTTATGCACTTATTTCTTGAGATTTTCTCTCATTTTTACCCCTACTTTGTAGGATGTAATGCTCTACTATGACCAGAAGGTGGCAGTGAACCTAAAAGCTGTTTAACAGCCACATTAAACAACAAAAATAGAAGAATGTGCTGCTGGTGGCCACATACCCTAAGGGTAGAAGAACATTGGACAGCTCAACTGTTAGCTGTGAAATGAAATGTCGTGTTTGCTGGGGTGATGCTCTATAGACAGGAGGAACATGTAAAGTTAAAGGCTGTTACTGCCATGAAAATGTTCCGAAACATGCATAAATATGAAGTCCAGTAAAAACTCCAAGTAAAGTTACTGTATCACAAGTCTACCAAGACTACGCAGTCAATTAAGAATGGTTTGGATGCGATCTTCAAATCCCTTCTTACATTTTCCCCTACCCACTCCTTCCTACTCTTTAAGAGTAGGCTGCCTCCTAAGAGTGCACTTTCATTTCAGTGCAGTTAGAAAGTGCAGAGCTTTATGGTCATGCTAGGTTCTCTCAGTCTCCACTGCTGTCACCATATGTGTGTGAGATGGAAGAAGTGGAAGACAGCAGCAAAGGACAGACAGAAGATAATGTTTGAATCAAGACTAATCAAGTTGAAGACAACTCGTGAAGCTTCCAAACAAGTACTGATTCATGTAAACATATAAATGAACAGGTGCTGATCTACCCTAAATATCTACAAATCCTCTAAGTAAGCTGGTCCAGGCTAGCTGGAGCGCTGGCTGAGGAGTTGCAGGCTGAAACACATGAGGACATTTCATTTCACAGCTAACAATTTAGCTGTCCAATTTCCTTTAGTGCAGAACAACAAAGACACTAACAGAAATTTAAAAACCAAGGCTAACTGTTCACATCCTCCTCCTCAAGGTTCTTTCTAACTAGATGATTTCCTTCTTCTGAGAAACAGCACATATTTGATAACCATTTAACCACAAACTTGTACATTACACCTTGTTTCCCACCATCACATGAACATTACAACTATAACAACATTCTGTTTAAGGGTCCAGGCTACAACAAAGATGAAAAACGAGCGAAAGCAACTGACCTGCATAACTTTGGGTAAGATGGTTTTGTTGAAGTGATCCTCCAGAGTAGGCGCACTGAAATCTCTCTTGTACACCTCGTCCTCCTCATCCTGTAAGAGAAACCACATCTTTACAGTTAGAGATGACAGATTTTTTTAGAAAGCAACTGATAATGTACAGCTTGGATGAATGCTCATGGGGCTGTGCCAGAAGGCCAAAGATGTTCTGACAATAAAAATGTTTGTCAGTCCTACTGATAGCGGTCACAATAAAAGGTCAAGACATTTCTTTCCAGTTTAAAAGGCTTGAGTTTGCTGCTGGGGATTCTGAGTACAGCTCTGGTGCTTGTTGAAGGTTCACATCCACCATCCTTTGGGATGGGAGTGTAATTTCTTACTTTCTGCATGTTCCAGTGGGTGACACCATTTCAACTGATGAAACAGATCCGAGGTGTTGCCTGTATGTGGTGTGTATCTTCTGCACTGTCTGCAGTGCATATACACTGCTTTTTGTCAGATTATGAACAGCCCAATATCACCAGCCTACTGAAGCTGAATACCCCAGTGTGCATGCACATAAAATACACAAAATACAATATCCAACATGTACTGAACATGGTGCATTTTTATTGAGTAAGATTTTACTGAAAATTATAATTTTATCATCTATCCCTAGTTCATTCTTTAATTAAACTAATCTACAGTCACCTGACTGTAGATTAGGGGTAGATGAATTCCTACATTAATTATTTTCATCTGCTTATTTATTGACAGATTTATTTATTCCTTTTCTGATTTTGGTGGTTTTTGTCTTCCACAGCTAAGAAAGTTTCTCACTCAAAACAATAAGAAAATAATTCATTTGATGGCATTGTAAAGTACCATATTTGGGGAAAATCTGTCTGACCCCCTCTTAGTTTAGTAGTTGGTTGAGTTGTTTACTAAACACTTCTCGCAGCTACTTTTTTTTTTTTTTTTTTTTTTTTTTTTTTTAGGAAAAATAATTAAAATTTTTTGGG
>VUQS01017725.1:6625-17902 GCA_015108495.1 Heterochromis multidens | reverse complement strand
TTTTTTTTTTTTTTTTTTTTTTTTTGCAGAGTTCAGCGGTTTATTTTGAAAAAGCTGTGAAATGCCTATAAAAACAGTCGCTGACAATTTATTAATCGTTTATTTATTAATTAATCTTACCCAGTGTTCTTGCTCTCTGAGTGCTTGGTGACTCCCAGAGAGTCTGTGCACTCAAGACCACTCTGTATGTCATGGCACTTTTAAAATCCATTTATAATATTTAATTAAAAATACCCCCAAACTTCTTTAAACCAGCACAAGTCAAATGAATGAAATAAGTCATATTCAAGGTCTAACATTGCTTATACAATTAAATTTCTACCTTGTCCTCTCCTTTCCTTTCTCTTGTTTGCTCTCCTCAGTGCTCATATGGATTCATCTATGATGGAGACCAGCTGAAGGTCGCCTGTTTTCAGTGTCGAAACAGTTTCTGTGCTCAGTGTAAAAAGCCTGTAAGTTTCTCTTTGTGTGCTCTTCTTAATGTGTGGAGCAACTCTCACCGGTAATAACACAACAAACTTTTATACTTTATATTTTAGTCACTGAATCAACTTTAGATTTAGTCAACAATAATCTTCTCATATTTAGTCGACTAAAACTAGACTAAAACTAAAATAATTTAGATGACAAAATTATGTCTAAAACTAAATGATGTTTTAGTCAAAAGACTATGACTAAAATCTAAATTTCCTGTCAAAATTAACACTGTTTCAAGCACATCTGCTCTTCATCAGACTCTTTTGGTAACCTTACCATTAAAGTTGTGTCCTAACTGAATGCTGCAAAAATATGAAATGTAATGATTGAAGGGATGCACTATAAAACTAGCACTGTCACACTGTTAGCAAGGATTTAATATACCCTCATGGATATAAATTGGGTTGATAAAATAATAATATCACCATATATCTAAAGCTCTTAGAAACTTCATAGGTATTTGCTGAGTTCAACTGCTGGGGTGCATAAATTGAGATATGTAACTATTAATCTATCAGCTGAGTCAATGTCTTATCATATCTGTCCACTGATTCTTGTCCATTTGACACAGCAGATGTAGAAGATATGAGGTGACACATCTTGTGTAATTTTGCATACCTCAGCCTTTTCTCCCTGGTTCCCTTCTTTAACAATGGCTTCTTGACAGCCACCCTTCCTTTGAGACCATTTCTGATGAAGCTTTTCTTTTCTTTTCTTTTTTATTTAACCTTTATTTATACAGGTAGTCCCACTGAGACTCAGTGTCTCATTTACAAGAGAGACCTGTTTTCCAGACAAACATATTAAAATTACAACAATAAAAGAAACTATAAAATAGCTAAATTTGTCTAATATACACAGTCATATCAAAAACAAGAACAAGTTCCCAGTGATGATTTCACAAAATCAAAAAAGCTTGAACAGTAGATGGATCACCCGAAAGGCCAGATGCATTTCTCAGGTCCTGTGTCAGGTGTTTGTGGAATTTTTTTCTAGTCGAGATGACTTTCAGATACTGTTCATCTGTTGTCGATGCTTGAAATATGCCAAGTTTCCTGCCAATAGCTCTTTGGGAATCACGTTGTTGGTGCCATAATACTATGCCTGTCAAACTGTGTTATCACTGGCATTTTTTTGTACATTCAGTGGGGACAAATGATGTGTTTCTGTGACAGACTGCTAATAACAAAGTTCGTAAAGAGTTTAAAATTGGTTCTTTGCCAAGTTGTCTGTTATATGTAGACATAACACTGGTTCATTCCTTGAGTTAGTGCCTTTTTTATGTTTGAATGATTCAGTGTTAAGTGGTTCAGCAAACAAACAAAAAAAAAAAAAAACATCCTCTGAAAATGGTCAGGTACAAGGACTGGACTGAAAATGAGTGAAAAAGCATCCAACGTCCAAAGATGAACTTTGAAACACCTCCAGAAAGCTGGAGACCTGCTGCTCAAGACAAGAAAGTCTGGCACCTTGGAAGAAAAATATAAAGAAATTGTCAGAGTGGCTGTGTGTGAGCGGGGTGAGGACCCAAATGCAGGACTCCGGAGACAACAGGGTAAACTTAAACGCAGCTTTATTGCTGGTAGTAAAAGGAACTAGGAAGCACTAGGAGACATGGGACAGGAACACACGGCCAGGGAAAGATGACGACGACGTAACAAAGAACAAAGGAAAACTCAGGGCTTAAATACACACAAGGAAATCAAGGAGATTGAGAACACTAGGGAACACAGGTGAATCAACTCAGAGTATAACGGGACAGAGGAAGCAAAACTGAACATAACACATGAGGCACGGAGGATATCAAAGTAACACAGGAAGTGGCTAAACACAGACATACTAACACACGCAGACTTGACACTGGGAACATGGACAGAAGGTAGACAAACACTGACACACTGAGAGACAGAGAGAGAGTGAGGGGACGAGAGGGAGAGAGAGACACTGGGAGACGGAGAGAGGAAGCACGAGGGAGACACGGAGAGAGGGAGAGGGATACAGAGAGAGGGAGAGGGCGAGAGAGAGATACAGAGAAAGGGAGAGGGCGAGAGGGGGTAACACTAAGGAAGTAGGACTAAACACTGGAGAGACACAAGGGGATAAATACAAACCTAAACCTTACATAATCTTGGAACTTAATAAATAAACCAAATAGAAAGTCTACAACTCAGAACACTGGGTCCACCGGACCCAGGACCATGACAGAAATGAGAGGTGGCTCGAGACTTTTGCACAGCACTATAAATGTTCTCAAAGCTTGCTGTTCAGTAAGCTACTAAAAAGACTGTTAGTAACAAAGCCATTCCTCATGCTTAGGGAGTTATGCATTTTGTAAACACAAAGTCTGGACCCTAAGCTTAACGTATGTAATCCTCAGATTATTTAAGTTGAATATTCCACAACTCATTTTACAGTATTTAGTGCTCTCTGTGCACAAATTGAGGTTGTGCACAGTGTGCACTTCTCTTTCCATTATGCTTAATGTTTTGGTGTTGTGAAGTAGTCTTCGTAGTGTAAATGAGCAAACTTGAAGTTTGCAACCTCTTTGTCCTTAAATTTTTTTTTGTGCTTCAAACCTATACATTATAAATAGTGCTGAATATGACTGTTACAATAGTAGTTCAGTTTTTTTAGTACACAATATAGTCTATTCTGTACTATGGTGAACATTGTTTCTGTGCAGTGGGAGTCTCAGCATGCAGGTCTGTCCTGTGAACAGTACCAGTCTTGGAAAAGAGAGAATGATCCAGAGTATCAGAGACAGGGCCTGGCTGGATACCTCAGAGATAACGGCATCAGTAAGCAACACATATGCACACACACACACAGACTCTCATTGATTGCTTAAACCTCACCCCTGCAAGTCTTCTTCACTTTTTTTCTGATACAAGTGAAAAATTAAGTATCTTTCTTAAAACCTACATTTAGGCCAGTCAGTCTTCTGCACGCTCTCATCAGCCTCCGGAAGCTCAAAATCATTTTCTCTGACAGTTAGCTTTTTTCATACTGCCTTTTGAGGTTGACAGTTACCAATACTTTACTAATGGGCAGTTTTTCTGCCTGCTTCGTTTCTGCTGTAAAGAAGTCAGGAAATACTTTAAATTTGTTTTCAGTTATCATGAATTTGTTTCCTCCATGGCCAAAAAATAACCCAGCATAAAAAGCCTTCTGCAGGAAGTAACCAAACACTTTAAGAGCTGACTGGTTTTGAAAAAAAATCTTTATAATCCTGCTGTAAAGACTTTCTAGCTTTTTTATGGCTATGAACAACATAATGCAATGTGTTGTGTTGCTACTCTCTGCAGTACAAAACTGTATCTGATGCTGTCTACGTGTAATTGTCTTCCAATCTAATATCCATCCATCCATCCATTCTCTTCCGCTTATCCAATTCAGGGTTGCGGGCCAATCTAATATTCAGAAAAAAATACTGTCTCATGTTTGGGACAGGCCTGTTGTACAAGTACACAAACATGCACATGTAGAATCATAATGCAATCACTTGAGAGCTTCCTTTTTTGGATTAATTCTGTGAGAAATACTCATCCATGAAGTTGCTGCAGCTCATGTATCAGCAGCTCAAATATGGGGCCAACACAGTTTTGGAGTCTAGGGTACACTGTATTGTCAAAAGTATTGGGCCACACCTCTTAATCTTTGAATTCAGTCCCGTTGCCACAGGTGTATAGCCATACAGTCTGCCTTTACAAACATTTGTGAAAGAGTGTGGTGTTCTAAAGAGCTCCCTGAATGTAAGTGTAGTACTCTAAAAGGATGCCACTGTTGCAACAATTCAGTTGGTGAAATTTCTTCCCTCCTAGATATTCCACAATCAACTGTAAGTGGTATTATTGTGAAGTGAAGTGTTTAGGGGCCACAGCAGCTCAGCCACATGTCCACTGTAGGTGGACATAGTTAGTATTTACTGGCAAAACAAGCCTCAACACATTCATTCAGTAAAATTTTATCCATTAAAAGTCTAATTGTGTAGCGACTGTTAGCTATGTCAGTTAGCGATACCAAGATAACTAACAAACGTTAAATAACCACATATATAAAATCTGATTAGGCAGAATGGCGATGTTCATCTTGGCCACTGTATTCAAGATGGCGGGGCAACATGGTGGCTTCCACAAACCAGCACATGCTCCTGTGAATTTTTGATTTTAATGGATTTCAATTTAATGGATTAATTCTAAGTTTGAGAATGCATCAATTTAATGGAAGCCATAATTACACACTAATCAATGTATATTTATGAGTAAAATATTCTTTTTCCTCTATTAAATAATCTCAACAAAAAAATCAGTCAAAATTAGTAAACTGTTTTTTTTCACCATGCAATTAACAGTAATGTAATAAAAACAAGTTATAAGCATTTCTTATAAGCATATATAAGCATTTCATATAAGCATTTCTATGGGACTTCCACCTCTCTGTTTTCTCAGCATTTACATACTACCTGTGTTTCCTCTCCTTCCTCCCTCCTTCCCTCCTTCCAGCTTGTCCTAACTGTCGCTTTCAGTATGCGCTGTCTAAAGGAGGCTGCATGCATTTCTGCTGCTCACAGTGTCGTTACCAGTTCTGCAGTGGCTGCAACAACCCTTTCCACACTGTAAGTCTGTCACATACAGTGCTCTTCATGGTGTCATTTTTCCAAGGAGGTGTCTGGTCCACATGACACTCTACCTAGGATACATGTGTAATTTAAGATTATTTCATATCAACTGTGGAATTTATTGGGTAGTGAAAATATATATACAACTTTGGCAGTGTTGTATGCTTTCTCTTAGATTTATTTTTCATCCATAAATAAAAAAGCAGTGTCTGATTATTAAAATACCTGTTTTTTGTTTTATTTTTGCTTTTAATCCTGAATGGAGATTTTTGTAAACTAGGTATGTGTAGGGTTCATTAGCAAATATGTGGCCACAGTTTAATAAGTTCAGTCCCTGGACCTGCAGGATGATATCTGAAATCTTGTACAAGTGAAACAAAAGTAGCTCTTGGCCCTCATTCATGAATACCACTTCATAATGACACAGCTCTTTTCCACCAACACATTCCTGGTCCTCATGTTGAATCTGGGCCCTGCATTTTCACTACAAAATTTCTGGTGCCAAAGGTGGAACTACTAACATCAGTAGCTATGGAAGGGGCTACCCCAAATAAATTAATTGATGATTCGCAAATGCAGCATGCAGATTCTTTTTGTTTTTTGTTTTTGGTCTGGTTTACATAAAACATCAAGTTTTTCCCACTCTGGTGTTGTGTGCACACCCAGATTAACTGGTATTTGGTGCAGCATTTCATCAACATCTCTCCAAAAAATTTCAAAGAAAATTAATACACAAAATGAGATTGACATATTGATTAAAATTTGGTTTTCCATTTATTTGCATATTGTTAAAAATGCTAAAGTTTGCAAACAACAGCAAAATAAATGAGTATAGGAGAGGAAAGAAGCCTGACAAACACATTCAAAGATTCCTTGATTACAGTGATGATCATCATTCCTGCCCTCTGAACCAGACTGTAGTCTGTAATTTCTTTGTTTTGTTTTTACGTCTTTTAGCAATATTAGTCTTAGAATCACTGAAAATGGACCATGACGTTAGTATGTGAAGTTCAGGACCAAAAGAAAAATTTTCATTCTACAGTCTGGAAGCTGTTGCACATTTTTATCCCCTGTCTTTTTAAAAATACACTTCTCAAAACATTACTCATTAATAAAAGGTAAAATTTTCCATTTGTTAGCTTTTACTGATTTCAGTGTCACCTGAGCAGGCTGAGGGAGGAAACTTCTCTGAGTGATTTACAGACCTGAACAAGTGGCTGGTGTTTTCTCTTCTCCTGATTTCACATCAGACCTGTGCAGTGGATGAGTGCACTGTGTCTGGACTACATGCCCATCATCCTAGAGACTGTCTCTTCTATCTGAGAGACTGGGAACCATCCAGACTACAGGCTTTACTCCAGGTAAACACAGACAGACACACATGTCTAATTGAGGTGATTGAAAGCATGTAAATCTGTGGTAGTTTACTTCTGTATAGTACTGCTGACCAATCTTGGTTAAACTAAACTGACTCGGGATGTGTACAATCAGGAATCAGTCAGCTATGCTATGACATCATATTGTCTTTTGTGAGATATAAGTGTATTCAGAACTGTTGTTACTTGTTTTGTTTTGTGTCTCTTCTGTATTTCTGCTGTGTTCTTAAAAATCTTTCATTCTTTTTAATTTGTTCATTTGGTCAGTGTTTTGTCTTCTCTGTGTGACAGAATAATGGAGTACCCTTCAACACTGAACCTCCTCCTGGAACTCAGACAGGTAGCCAGCATACTGTTTCTCTCATCGAGGTTTTAAAATAGTTTTTTTGTTTTAATACTTTTGAAGATGCTATGGAGTTGTTCTCTGTCTAATATTTTCTCCATGGCATTCATATTAGTGAGGGCACACTAAACAGCCCCACAAGTATCTGGAAAATGACAGTCTTTATAATTTTGCCTCTGTACACCACCACAGTGGACTTTAGATCAAAAAATCAAGATGTGATTGAAGTGCAGACTTTCAGCTTTATTTCAAGGGGTTTAACAGAAGTATTGTATCAACTGTTTAGGAATTACAGCAATTTATATACGTAGTTCCCCATTTTCACAGGCTCAAAAGTAAGTGGACAATTGACTGACAAGCAGTTTCATAGCCAGTTGAAATTTGTTACATCATTATGCCGTGACAAATTAAGCAGATAAAAGATCTGAAGTTGATTTTAAGTGTTGAACTTGCATTTGGTAACTGTTCACTGAAACTCTCAATTTGAGGTTCAAATAGATGTCGGTGCAAGTGAAGGAAGCCATCACTAGGATTAAGAGAAATGGCAAAAACTTTAAAACTGGCCAGATAAGGAAGGGCTTACGACAAGGTGCAAACCACTAGTTACACTCTAGAACAGAAAGATGAAGTTAGATTTTCCCACAAAACATCCAAAAGAGCCAGCACAGTTCTGTAAAAAACATTTGCATAAATGAAGGGGAGGACAGGACAAAAGACACTATGGCAGAGAGCCAGAGTTTAATAATTACTAAGCAAAACTTGGTTCAGGGTCATCTGACCCAGCCCTAACTATAAGATTTATCAAAAAGGAAAGGTTTAATCTAATCTTTAAAATAGAGAGGGTGTCTCCCCAGTCCAAATTGATTCTACAGGAAGAAAACTTGCCATTTGCAATCACGAATTCCAGTCTTTGAGATAGATACGATTCAAACCAGTGCAGGGCATTTCCTTTAATACCAACAGTGTATTCTAGTCTTTGTAGTAAACTGTTATGATAAACAGTATCAAACGCTGCACTGAAGTCTAGCAGGACAAGCACAGAGATGAGTCCACTGTCAGAGGCCATTAAAAGATGATTGGTAACCTTCCCTAATGCTGTTTCTGTGCCATGATGAATTCTGAATTATGACTGAAACTCTTCAAATAAACCATGTGACTGCAGATAGAAGTAGCAGGATGAATTCATTTTTTAAAGTATATTTTGGGGCTTTTTGCCTTTATTGTGTTAGGACAGTAGAGAGAAGATGGGAAAGCTGGGGAGAGAGAACAGGGAAAGACACGCAGTAAACGGCCTCGAGGTGGTTTCGAACTCGGGCCTCTGCATTAGCCTTACAGCATATGGGTATCTGCTTAGATTGTGCTTAGATTCAGCCAAATGCTGCAAAACTGATCAGATAGCACTTCACAGTGCAAATGGATAATGAGCCAAAGCAAACTGCAGAAGCAACCCAATAGTTTCTCAAAGCAAAGAAATGGGATATTCTTCGAAGACGAGTCAGTCACCTGATCTCAACCTAGTGAAGCATGCTTTTCAGTTACTGAGAACAAAACTGAAGGCAGAGAGACCCAGTAAACATGGTGTTGGTCATGGGTTCTGTATTTCAGACAGTAGTTGATTAAGTGATTGAGTAATTCATGTATCTTTGCCATTGTTTGTAGGTTGAACTAAAGAAATGTGAATAAATTATGTATTTGCGACAGACTACTAGTAACTAAAGTGTAACTTAAGTCTCTAAAGATACAATTTATAATTGGTTCTTTGCTAAGTTGTCTGATGATTCATAGGTAAGTGTTTAGAGACTTAACAAACATACAAAACTCCTCTGAAAATGGTCAGGTACAAGGACTGGATTGAAAATGAGTGATAAAGCAGCCAAAGTTCAAAGAAGATCTTTGAAAGACCTCCAGAAAACTGGAGATCTGCTGCTCAAGACCAAAAATCTGGAACTCCAAGGCACTCTCTTTTTAAATGAAATTAAAAATGCCTTTGTTCTCATGGCATGGTCATGTTAAATCTAAATAACTTCACATTTCAGCATACAACCCTTCATCTGGGAGTTAAACAGAGTTCATGAAAACACTGGATCTTTTCTACAGTCTTCCACCAGTATGAACTTTCCTGTTATGGTGTTCTCCCAATGACAAACTCCCACCTGAGCTGAGAGTTCAATATTCCACCAGGCATGTACCATTAATAAGAATCTTCAAAACCCAGCAACTCAAAAGACAAATAAGGTTTCTAAAAAAGCAGTAAAATCTAAGTCATCATAGGGTATTTAGTGGGCTGTAATTTATAAATCCAAAAAGTTGCCCTTTCGCAAAGAAATGGGATGTGTTCCACCAGTGGCAAACTTCCACCACCTTTGTCTGTTACCTCTTTGTATGGAAAGAGGAATGTGGTCAATTCCAAAGGCTTGTAATGTAGATAGCTTAGTATTATGGAAGTCCAGGTAGTGTCTAGCAATGGGGTAATTAATATTACCTGTGCCTATGGCATTTATATTCTGCTAACCTATCTTGTAAACGTTTTTTATTCTACCAGTGTAAAAAAGTTTACAACTAGGACACTCTGACCTATAGACAACAACTGAGCATTTGAAGTTAGTGAAATTATTCTTAGTAAACTCCTTTCTAGAAAAGAGATTAATAAATGTCTTTGTATTACATGTGTGCAGTGATTGCAGTAATTGCACTTGTAGGACTGAAAACGTGACACCGTTTCATTAGATTTAGCCTCAAATTCTTTTTTTTTCTTGGTTCCAGATTATCCTCAATCTTTGTCCATAAGGGACATTTTCTTTAAGTCACTTTGGATGAAAGCTGCTGTTATGTAGTGTAGTGTTTGTGTCTGTTGGGTTTTCCAAAAACACATGTCCCTCAATTGTCTTTAACAGATAAGATTTATTCTCTAAGATGTATTCTCTTCCTGCTGTACTCTAAAGATAGCTTAATATTAGGGTTATTAGCATGTAACTCTGCATCTGATCAAGACCAAAAATCATCCATCACCGTCTTTCTTCCCATTTACTAAACTACAGACCTGCATAAGAGACTACAGCAAGGCCCTTACAGCCCATCCCTTGGTTTGTTTAAATACTCTGTCCTGGAAAGTGAAAATATTGTTAGTTAAATTCCATTTAGTCAATGTGTCCAAGGTTATTCGAAATGTCTGTGTGAATATTTACCAGTTGTTTGATCTTGTTGAGCATATCAGTAGTAAAAAGAAAACTATTTTGCATAATGCATACAAACTGTAAAGGACATCATTAAAACAGTTCTTCTTGATGGTCTTCATATTTCTAACTGTAATTTTAGGCACACTGTACTACCCCATACTGGACACCAATACTAGTAATTCTGAATTGGGTTGTTTCAGCCTGTTTGCACTGGCTCCCAGTATGTTTTACAATTGAGTTAATGCCATTTCTCTCACATTTGTGGCCCTTTTGAAACTAATTTCTCTCCATATTTTTGTGTTGCTGTGCCTCCCTTGAGAGTAGTCTTAACCTTGCTCAGTGCTGTGAAGGTTTTTTGTTTTTTTTTAACCAAGGAAAGAACTCACCCACTTTTGTTGTCTTCTGTGGTCTTCTAGGGCTTTAGGTGTTGCTGAGCTGGCCAGTGTATTCCTTCTTTTTAAGAATGTAACAGATTGTTGATTTGACCACTCCTAGTTTTTGTTGCTGTCTAATATTGTCTCCCTCATTTGCATGAACATCTTCATTTACTAACAGTGAATATATTCACAAATCTGTGCATAAATCATGCGTACAAATGTTTCACACACAAATGTGTGATTTATCAGCATTTTTGTGCCTAAATTTGTTCGTACTTAACAAAAAAATTTAGAAGTGTCTCAGACCATCTATAAGAACAAATGATGAAGGCCTTGCTGTCATAGGAAATTTAAACACAAGTCTTTAAAATGAATACTACCACAACAACTACAACTACTACTACTACTTATTATTATTATTATTATTATTATTATTTTTGCATTTTGATCATTATTTACAGTTTTACAAAACCCCGTAAGCCCCAAAATGCCCAGAATCACAATTAAACTAAAAAAAACAAATGAATAAATAAATTACATGTAAAGAAAACAAAATGCTAAATAGAAATGTGTAGGCCTTAACTTTTAATTTAAACATACTCCAGTATTCCTTATTTCATTTTATCTGAGCTTTTTTTTTTTTTAAACCTGTCCTATCCAGCAGTTTTAGTAAGCAGAATCATGGTCTGAATGCGTTGTTGTGCCAAACACATTTGCTTTGCCAAGAGGAGCGCTGTAGACTCTCTATAGACTCCTCTTCATAGTCTTTTTATTTTATTTATTTTATTTTATTGTTCACATTATTATTTGTGTGGTTGTTGAGTCAGAGCTGACAGGGGGTGAGGGCCAGGTTGGCAAAAGAGAGAAGAAGTGATATTATTATGAACAGAAGAAGGAGGAGGAAAAGAAA
>VUQS01017719.1:2058-17979 GCA_015108495.1 Heterochromis multidens | reverse complement strand
TAGTTTAAGGGGAGGGTTTTTTTTTTTTTTCCCCTTTTCATAAAAAAAAAAAAAATGTGAAGGAGGGGCACAACATGGTGGGATTTGAGGAAATGGAATATGGAGGAGAAGCTTGCCACTTTGGTGCAGTACCAGTGCTGAGGAAAACACTGCAGTGCCAGTGGTGGTGTTTTACACCAAGATACTGAGAGTGTTCAAGCTTGTTGGGGCGTTCATGTTGACTACACTGCAGAGGCAGTGATGCATATCTCTGTCTCCCTTGAGCTTGCGTAGGTTCTGTTTGTCTGTGCTATAGTTAAAGCCTCAGTTCAATTGGTATTATGGCACAGACTGTTCAGGTCTACACAAAGATTATGATGTGCAGGATTTATATATGGAGTTTGTGCTTTATTAATTGTAAACAAATTTGATCTCTAGTAGGACTGGGTGATAAAACGATAAAGATAATTATTGCAAAATAACTTTTCCTTGATAGAAATATCAGACGTGGCCAATATAAAGTCCATAAAACTCATTTACATCCATGTTTTAACGGACAACATGAAAGGCCAGCGACAATGCCGAACCAATCACATGTCAGGTTAGGTTGATGCACAGAGCCTAGGAGGAGCAGCCAGCAGCAGCACATGTGCTAATGTTTGGGCTACTGCAGCCGTAAACACCAGCACATTAGGAGTGTGAACGAGATAAGACAAAATGATAACAAAAACTGTTAACAAAAACTTGAACTTGACAGCCCAATGGACACAACCCAAGGGTCAAAATATGGGGACACTGTTGAAAAGAAGAGTCAGAGGAAACTGCAAACTGCTGAAATCTATACAAAAGAAATGAGAAATAGAGGTCGTTTGTTTTTTTGTTTTTGTTTTTTAAGATTTTATTTTATAATATCTGTGTTATTTGGAACTGACCAAAGAATTTAGTTTTCTGTTGTTTGTGTTCTTCACTTGAAGATTTTGACTGGTCAGAGTTAAGATCAGTTTGTTATATATACGTATGTTGTTTATTAAAGATACAGTTGTATAATGTTTTCTGACAGAAAATAAATATTTAAATCGTAATCTTAAAAACTTAGGAGTAAGAAGGAACCTTGAAGCTTGACAGAAGTAATGATTGGATTTATATCGTGATATATATCAATATCGACTGATATTAAAAAATTATTGTGATAAGATTTCTTTTTCCAATACTGCCCAGCCCTAATCTCTAGTACATTACCATATATAAGTGTAAGTATTGTGAACATATTGAATGAAATTCCCTCCAGTTTAGCCTTAAGAAGTGTAGTGATTGTGTAACAAACACTATCAATTGATTTGTAGCTGAATTTTAAGTCTAAAGATATTAGTGCTGATAAATTCCTTGCTACTTGAATCTCATGAATTGTATTTCCCTTCCGGTTCCCATTACTGATGCCTCTGTTTCTAAAATTGGTACCAAGGAAACAGGAAGTGGAGTTTTGCTGGACTTTGAGAGGTTATGATTTCTTAAAGCCTGGATTCAGGCAGGCTGACTTCTGTGATTTTGCTTTTCTGCTGCCCAACAGTAGCTCTTATGTCTGAGAACCATCTTAAGAGTCCTATAATAGCTTCTTTTTTTCCCAATGTGGAAAATGATCTGGCCTATGTATCCATTCCCACTAATCCTTTTTCATTTTAAACTCTGTAACTTGTAGCTTGTTTGTAGCTAGCATCCTCATTACTGTGGCATTTTGGGACCAATAAAATTGAGCTTTCTGCTGACCCGGTTTTAGTTTGAAAACTCTGGGCTTGTGTTTTGGTCTGGACAGGCAGAAACTTATTTTTTGAATTGGGCACCACAGATGAGCACCTTCACTTCTTGACTTCGACAAAGTTGTTCTAGAAGCAAGTCTTGCCACTCGACAGCCATCTTGTTAACAAGTCTGGGCAGTTATTGTGATGCCTCTGTTTAAATGCAGAGTGAACCCGAGCTCTAATTTTTAATAGTC
The DNA here is from genome assembly GCA_015108495.1 of Heterochromis multidens. Classification (NCBI taxonomy): domain Eukaryota; kingdom Metazoa; phylum Chordata; class Actinopteri; order Cichliformes; family Cichlidae; genus Heterochromis; species Heterochromis multidens. Next base: position 16,010 of record VUQS01017719.1, on the reverse strand, counting down.
ACCAGGACAAAAACTGAATGTATAGAATCACCAGCTAAATCTGATTAAAAACTGTTTAAACAGATTTGACTGTGACCTAAAATAAGCGTTCAAAAGTTGTTTGTTTTTTTTTCCTTAGTAAGAAATGCATGTACTTGGTGTATGCAGTGCCTCAGTCAGCGTCTCTGGCTCATCCCACGACAACACTTGAAACTTCTAGTTATGGATTTAGTCAACCAAGAAACAGTGATAATGACACTCAGTCACATCTATGCGACAACTACATATGGCCTCCACCACAAATATAAATCTCTGCTGTGTGTATCTGCCAGTTTATCAACTCAATTGGCTCATGTCGTTTTTAGCTTGGATGTTGATTGGCTCTTTGGGGGCAAAGTCGGAACAGCTGCCATTTCTCCTGTTACAGAATTCTTCTATACATTCATGAATCTTTGAGTGTCATGTCTCTGGTCCTGTCATTTCCAAAATTAAGTTAAAATTAAACTATCTCATACCTTTTGTCATTTTTGAATAACAATGCTGTCACTACCATGCTAAGGGCACTTTCATGCTCGCTATTCAGTTCACCCCATCGCGCGGCGCTGTTTGACAGGGGGCCGTTTAGGTGTCATTTCAGCCGGTCATGCACCACTCGATTTTTGTAACCTAGCGCATTGTGCAGCTGCCACCGCAGCTGGGTTGAAGAGATGAGTGTACAGTTGTGTCGGTTTTTGCCGCAGTTTTAGTGTTTTATCATTATAGAAGCTCAGAGATTCAACGATTATGCAGAGGGAGATGCTGCAACAATTTGAAAAGATAAGACTTTCTGAACGGTTTGAAATAAACACTTGCAAATGTCTTTGCTTCCAGCTTTAACTTCTTCGCTTCCTATATCAGTGCTGATGTGGCGGTATTGTCTGAGTGGCGACACCTATCGTCCAGGAGAATACTGCAGCGGCTACTTGCGCCATTATTATAGAAGTGGCTGTGTGATGTCTTTACCGCGCGCGAATCACCCAAAGCAGCGGGTTTACTGGGGCCTTAACATGTTACTATTAGAGATGCACTAGTGCAACTTTTTTCATTTCCAATATGACACCAATGCATTGGTGTCATATTGGTGTCATAATCTCTGACACAAGGCATGACACCATGCCTTGGCAGATCAGGCTTCTGCTGATCTGAGTTAAATAATAAGCTGTAATCTTTATTGTGTGGATCTTTTATGTTTAACGCAGCATCAGACTAAACTTAAACATTGGTTTACTCACTTTGTAAAATAAAATGAAAGAAATACATCCAAGAATATACATTTAGTGATTTGGTATTTATTAGTAAAATAATAAATGACGCAGGGACAACAATTTTAAAAAGTTTATTCACCTAAATTATTTACACATTTAAGCTCAGTGTGACATTAGGCTGCTGTGGTTTTTACACTTGTGCTAGATCACTGTGAATGCACCTCACACACTCAGGTAACACAAACTTGTGTGTGGTGAGAGACAGGTGAAGTGAATTAATGTTAAGAGTTGACAACTCCATGTTATCATAAGTGCAATAAAATCTTTCCAACAAGTGTCACACCAAACATAATGAGCGAGAGAAGCCAACAGGCAATAAATCAGCATCGTCTGGGTTTTTCAGTCATTTCAACTCACTTGACCAGCCTCTGGTTATGTCAAAAAATATTGCAAACATACAAAGAAAAACTGCTGGCGTACCATCTTGGAAGCAGCAAAGCTTTTAGCTTCCTCCATGTGAGCAGCTCGTGCACTGCTGCTGACGTTGTCATAGATATTCTTTCCAGCTTTTTCAGTCTGGTTTGGACCAATATCTGATCCAAATGGTGAATCCCTAGTTGCTTTAAAAACTCAGTTTGTATTCTGCCACCATGACTGGCTTATTTTCCTGTTACCTTTAGTAAAGGTTTATAAAGACACATGCACAGTGTATGTGATTAATCATGTGTTGTGTGTTCACAGGCATTTTAGTGTAGACAGAGATTATCTGAAACTGTGCTTAAACACTTGTCTGGACAGAGATTAGTGTCGATGCAGCCTTACTCAACCTCTGAGGTGTACAGATATCGGTCTGCTGTTAAGTGTTGTTGTAAACCTTACTCAGTGCTCTGTTTTTCCTCTTCGATCTTCTCTGTCTCATTCATAGGTGAACTTTTTTTAATGACTAAAAAGCTGGTATAAAGGCAAGCAAGTCAATGCATTATGGCACAAACACAACAAAATGGCAAGAAAGAGAACAAGACCTGCTTGATTGCTCTGTTTTGGGTAGTTTGACAGTAGCTGTTGCACAGGACAGACAAGCAGAAGATTATTGCAGGCAAGTCCAGTGATAACCTGTCAGAATTACTGAATAATGAATTACGCTCAGTATTAAGACCACTCAAGCTAAGTAAAAGTATAAATGTATATGTGTTGCTAAATAAGAGTCTTCTTAAAAAGAGCACTGCAGCAATTGCTAAGTAGAGCTTATGCTTCAAAATATGACTGAGTGCTAATAACTATTCAGCAACATGCTTTACTATATTCCTTTAAATAAATGCAGTGGTTTGCAGGTTGTTATTGTGCCTGTTTACTAATTGACCCTGCAAATCTATTTAACTGCTCAATTTCAGTTTTGTCTTTTTAGTGAAGCTGAGCTGAACATGTACTTGTTGAAATTCATTGTGTGTGTATACCATGCTTTTTTTACGTGTTTTTTTGGAACATTTGACAAATTTGGTCTGATAGTTTAGGGCAGAATGGTTATAGTGTACTTTAAATTTATAACATTATGACTGCAGCCAACTAACAATGAATAGCTCAACATCAGGGTTTCAGTTGTGTAGAGCTTGTATGAATTTGCCCCACCAATTTTCTATTTTTATGAAGAAGATGGTGTGTGACTTTTATTTCATTATGTTGTTTATGTAAGTAAGGGATTGTGTTAAAAAATAATGATTTGATATTTGCGATGTTTCCAACATTTATACCTGTGCAGGCTGCTTCAACAGTGATGTGTAGTTACATTTCTAGGGAGGTGTACATTGAGTTATGGCGTAGGGTTTTGGAAGGTTTGTGATTACACCGTACCCACGGCATAGATTTAACACAGAAGTATAAATCTTCTGTTATATCTCAAGTTGCTTTATACCTAGTTGGTCACTAGTGGTATAGAATTGTATGAATTTGCCCCACTGATTCTCTATTTCTATGAAGAATGTCCACACATTCGAAGATGTTTTTGCATAGGGAACACCACCCCGATGGTTTTGAGTGAAAACATACATTGTTAACATCATATGTTATGTTAGAAGTGTGTATACCTTTAGGCAGACAAACTTGGGAATTTCAAGACAGATCTCATGGCATTGTTAAATATTTCTGACATTTTATGACTAATTACTTAATTCAATTGGTAATTGACAGATTAGAAGGTGATTGAAAAAAGATGCAAGTATTTAATTCACTCAATATTTTCATGTCAGTCTGTGATTATATTTTGTTGTTGTTAGAAAATAATACCTACAGTAATGTACCATGTAAAAATAAACTTATAGATGGTTGAGTATTAAAGTTTTGTCCCTTTGTACATATATTTCTCTGTAGTTGTTTGTACATTTGTAATATGCATAATAAGCACATTTTTTTGCACATTCATTTTTTAAGACATGAAAAAAAATTAGGGGAAAAATAATGATGATATCACACTGTTACAAATGTATTTATTCCTGGTTATATATTGGTTATATACTGGTGTGTTTTCTGCTCTCGTGTGTTATATAATAATGAAATCCAAAGGTGTCTGGTGCAGTGCTCGAGTACTCTTTGCAAAATCCATCTTTAGTTGAAATGGAAGGATAAAACGGTTAGTTGTGATGGTTGTAAGAGGGAAAAGAAGCCTTTAGCTGCAATTCGAGTACCCACTCTGCCTGCCTTCTGTCAATGCAGCGTCTCCCCTCCCCCTCTTGTACTGAGAGTGTGGTCCTTTTAGGTAAACAAGCATGGCTACTCCTATTTCTTGCATCTGTCTGTCTGGCTCTACCTTTTTTTTTCTTCCCATGTTTAGGTTTTTCTCTTCCTCCCTGTTCGAGTTGTGTAAATCTTTTATAGCCGCTGTTCTACCAGCACAATCTCAGCGGATACTCAAATGGCATCTGAAGCCCTTTGAAATTCAGCCTAGTCCTTTGCCCCCTCCTCTGTCCTCGAAGCAAAATGGAACAAAATGGCGGGCCCCAATGCTGCTGTTTTCCTCAGGGACTGTAAAGCCTCATTTCAGGGTTTAGAAGGTCTTGATGGTTGATGGCGTCTTTAACTTGTGTTAGATTGTGCTTCCTTGCTAGCCTTCCGCTGCAGCACTTTAGATAATATTTTCTCTTCCCTGAGTCTCTGCACATCAAAGGGAAAGGTTTTCTACTCTGGCATGCTGCTGCTTCTCCAGAAATATGCTTTTTTTTTTTTTTTTTTACAGACTTGGCTTTTGATCTGTCTGATCGAAGCTTGGAAAAGGAATATTTTGCTCTCTTATTTTCAAGGGAAACTTAATTGATATGCTTAATTATAATTTTTAGACATGCAGAAAATATCTAAACTTTTATCACACAGGAGTGTGCTCCAGGGTTCGATTTATCTTTGCAGTTCTGTCATAAATGCAATATGATGTGGGCTGACCTACGCCTTGGATAGTTTGCCTTCTGGCTAAGATATCTGTAGGTGTGTAGGGCACTGTTTAGTCACACTTTTTGTTTCATTCTGAATGACTCCAAAGAGGCTCAGGCTCAGACGAAGTGAACTTAACGTTTGTACCAGCATGTCGTAATAGTTTAATTTTTATCTTTTCCTAGATATGCTACTGTTCAAATTCCCCATATGACTCCACATGTGTCTTAAGGAAGAATAACAGGTGAAAGTCTTAGCTATAAAAAGCTTCATCTCATTTGTGCATTCAAACTGAGAGCGTCTGAATTGGTAACACCATTAGGCAAATGGCTGCATCCTTCAATCTGGGCAGGCATGAATTGGGGGTGCTGCAAATCTGGAGACAACAGTTGGTGTTTGATTGAGTGTACTGCTGAGCAGTAGACTGCATGAGATGATGTATTATCCATATGTGGGGTTGGAAATGTCCTGAGGTTAGTCGGCCAGGTCTCTGAGCTAATGGCACAGACAGTCTGTGTGATGCGTCCCTCTGGGCACCGCTGTCCTGGTCTGTTCAGATTGTCTCTGACACACAGGGATAAGACAAGACAGGCTGTTTATCTGATCTCTCTCCCCTTCTATGTTTCTTCCCCTAATTTTAAAACTATTTTAAAGGGCTTTTCATGTCTTTCTAGAGCTTAAATGGTGTATTTGTGATTTTAAACCTTCTAAAAAGCTGTGGAGTAAAGCAGAACATAGTACAAACATAGTTATTTTTCTGTTAATGCTACCTGTCCTTATTGGATTTGACTTTCTCAGTCAGGGCCTTTTGTGAATGCCACTGGCTTTTTAAATGGCTTTTGTTGTGAGAATCGTTTGTTGGATAATGCTGGGGGGAAAGCTAGTCTAAATCAATATTTTAAAGATAGTTTGTCAGATCTGTTGTTGCTGTTTTTAATGTGGTTCTTCTGTACAGATGTACACTTGGAAGTTGGTGCCTTCTACATAGACAAGCCAGTGTGGTCACAGCAAATTGGCAGGCATGCAGCCGTCTGCACGAAGACTCATGTCCAACTTCTTATGACAAGAGTTATGTTACCCAAACCCAAGTGGAACCTCTCATACTTACAGACTCAGAAATTTATAATATCTAGTGTACTGCTGAGCTTGCAATATACCAGCATAAGCACAGTGGAACAGAGAGCAGAGGAGAGAAACTATTTGATATGCAAAATAGTTGAAGTTATTAAAATTGTTACTTTAACTAACTAAGAGGAAGAAAATGTCACAGAACCTGAAAGTATTTTAAGTAGTGTAGACTACTTACCTATACTTAATTACTTTGAAGATATGGATTTGCAGTACAAATTCCCACCAGTATTCAAAGCTGTGTTGGCAGCCTCCTCTTTCTACATGACATCTTAATAGAAGAATCATGTCAAAATGATTATAAGCCCTCTATGTGAAAGACATTTTGGGTCTGTTACTTTCTGTTCACTGCAGGGATTTCTGTTACCGACCTTTGTCATCTTAAGATAAATAAAATATGTCTGGGTTTTATTGCCCAGTTGAGAAATGGCTTCATTCTGACAACAATTATGCTCAGAGGCACACAGCTATATCAGCTTTCTGTTGTCATGTAGTGCCTTCTTTATTTTGGGAATAAGCTATAAGCTTAGACAGGGGGTAAGGGTGTTAGGACAAAGTGTTGGGTGGGGGAGGGCAGAGTGGGGTGGCCTGGCTGAATCTCAATCACCGAGGCTCTTTCGCGGGAGCAGGGCTGGTCTTTTGATGGGCCAGCTGCAGCCATTCATGCACCCATTTACATTGAAATGCAACAACAGGAAGGGGGGAGGGGATGACTGTGGGGAGATGGGCCTCTGCGCCTGTGCCGGTGGGATGTGAATGAAGAGTAAAGGCAAACCTGAATACCAGGGAGAGAAGATCTGCCCGTATACATGCATCCATACCCTTCCCCCTCCATCATGCAGTGGGGTAGAATACTTAACACAAAGGGTCTAAGCACCCTTTTTGACTAGTACATGCATTTTCACAACTCAGCTATTTTCTGTCTTTACAACCAGTAGGAGGTTGTGATTCACACCGCTCTACTCTGACATGTATTGTTGATGTTTCTGTACTTTGCCTTCTTCATATTTTGTCAGCAATTGCCTTTAGACAGACAATTCAATTGTGTGACATACTTTGTCAAATCTTAATTAGGGATCCTGCATGGATCGTGAAGTTTCAAGTTCTTGTTTCTGGCTCGCTGTAATGGAGGTCATACTGTGCTATTGGTAGAAGAGGCCTGGTCCGTAATTCATTAGGGGCTTCAGACACAAACTGTAGTTCAGACAAATGAGGCCACTGTGTCATTTTTCTGAGTTCATCTAGCTTTCCAGGATAACTTGGATGTTCTCAGAGTTGTGCATGTGACACTGTTGTAGAGGCGTATTGGGGAATGTGTTAAAGCCATGTTCAGATTGGCAGTAGCACTGCATCAAAAACTGCAGCCTTTTTGTTCACTTCAAAAAGACTACTATGTCTGTACCCCAGCTGTGCTGGAGGGCTGCAGTATAAAAAAATAAATAAAGAAAAAAGAAAAGACAAAAAGCTAAACTCTGGCTGACAGCGCAATTCAACATCATCTAGTAAATGCACAGAGTTGGCCAGTCAGATATGTTCAACCACACATTCATTGGGTAAGACCTACTTGTGATTTTTCAAATTAAGAGCAAATTATACAAATTTGTACAATGGGTCTGTTACTTACACATGAGTTACTCACCCATATTTAAGGTGCTGTGCTAATTATACACCTGACACCAAATTTAGAAGATTTTTTTGAACATTTTATATTCAGCTAAACTTTTATTTTGATGTGGTTAAATTGACACTTGAAGGCTTTTAGTGAAGCTCTTATCAGTTAACAGCTAGGACAAATGAGGAAAGGTCACCCGTATGGGACAATACATGAACTACATATGTCTGGATCTTATCAAGAAAGTGTGGGCTGGTAGAAAGATAAAGCAACTTTGTCACATTCTGTTTTGTACAGTCTCACAAACCACATTTCTATTGTCCATGTGTTTGCAGCTGAAGGTGAGTCCACAGGGTTTGTAAACCATACATGACACACAGAGACTGGGGAGAAGGAGAAAGACATTTCTGTTAAAGAGGATGAAGCTGCTGCTGTAGATTAAGTCATTTTTCATGATGACTTAATTCTAAAATATACCAAAAATGCAGGTTAAGATTGTCAGTACTGACATGGACAAGGAGGCAGGTCATCTGTGGAGGGAATGTTTTTATTGACGCTTGTTGGTTTTTCTCTCTTTCAGTCAGTGGGAAAATGCAAACGCTACCAGACCCATTTATATGAAACTTAGTGTGGAGGTTAAACATGAGAAATGAAAGAACCCATTAAACCATGGTACGGATCCAGATTACTTTCATTATAATTAGGACATAACGTTTTGGGCAGGCATAGTCATTTTTTAATGTTTGACAAAGGCCCTTTGTCCTTGATTAATTATTTTGTCTGTAGGACAGATTTAGGGTGACTGTAGGTGGTTCCAAACTACTTCTATTTGAAAATGATCGAGGCTGCTGTGAACTGCACTTCAAGTGCTGCAGAATTTTCTTTAATCTTTCCCAGGATCTGTACCTTGAGACCACCCTGTCTCACAGGAGCATTTCTCTCGGCCTTGTGGCTTCATTTTTAGTCTGACACATGCCATCAACTGTGGGACCATACGCAGACAGCCTTTCCTGAGTATTTCAGTCAAACACAGCTGGAGCCCATTCAGGCTGTAGAAGTATCTGAAGCCCTATTGGTAAAAGTAGGATGCTCCAGAACTGTCATAACAAAGAGCAAATTCTTAATCCAACTGATATATTTTTTGTTGATTATATTGTTGATATATATTTGTTTTTGCTTAAGTTATTAGCCAATCCCGACAATAAGCCCTTGCATTATGACAAAAATCTGAAGCTCATTCTCCAGTAGTAAATGAAATAGCAAAGGGTTTTCCTGGCTTAAAATGGGCCTTTGGGGGGAGGGGGAGTGACCGGTCACTGTAGTTAGCATGATTGCCTATCGTGCTAACACACACAGACAGCACACACACATTTCACATACGGGGAATATGTTTTTGTAACCTTATTTGACAGAAATCTATGTATTTTTCTGTTAGTTTGACCATTTCCTAAACAAAAATGTCAATTATACTTAAGTGTGTAAAACTCAACATAACAAAACAGATTTAAAAAAAAAAAAAAAAAAAACTTTATTTAACATTTCAGTGGAGAAGAAAATATCTTTTGGGGGTACCACAAATTTCCCTGAATCCGGTAGCTAATGTGTTTAACCCAGCTGTCATCAAGCAATGGAAAATCACATCATCTCAGTCAGCCTGCACAGGGACTTTCCCTCCTGAATATGTGGCATCTCAGAGCAGTTTCTTAAAGCTACAGGCTAACGTGTGTTTGGCCCTCAGACCGGGCTTGTACGTCCGCATTGTATTCCTGCGTCACACACTGTGAGGATACTTCACAGATGTTTGTTTTTTTTTGCCCAAAAAGGAAGCAGTCTAAATGAGAAGTGAAAAACAGGAGAACAGGAAATGTATAAGGCATTTTAAGTTGGCCTGGAGCAACCATTAATCTTTCCAGCATTCACTGTGTTTGTCTTCCAAAGCCTGGAACAGTCACAGATCTGTGATTGGAAGACTGCAGCTAACCAGAGACTGATCTTATTTTTTTTTTTAATACTTAAACCTTCTGTCCTATAAATATACTACCTTGTTTTTGTGCCCATCTGTGTGTGAGGATGTGTGTGTGTGTGTGTGTGTGTGTGTGTGTGTGACTGTGTCACTCATACTCCCTGCATTGAATCTTTTTATAGAAACAGCAGCTAGCAGTGTAATCTCTAGTGTGGATGTAGGACAGTCTTTTATTCCTCCTCATTACCTATGCAAAGCCATTTCTCACCCACAATCGGAGCATAGCCTGTTTTGAATGTACAGTTTTCTTAGAAAAAGGTGTTGGAGGAGGACCACATCAGTGTTTTAAAGTTTCAGCACTTGTACTAGAAATTGTATATGTGCTATCTTGTTGCTTCTCCTTTAACATTATTTTATTTCATTTTATTTTTACAGCATATCCCTTCCTTTGCTCACATTTCCAATGTATAATTAACTTGCAGGAATTTGTTTACATTAGTTTTGTGAGCACAGCACAGCACAGTTTTATTTTATTTTATTTTTTTTATAGTGATGTGGACCTGTGCTATTTATTTGAACACAATACAAAAAAAAAAAGCATTACATTCATCCTCAAAAAAATGGCACCTGGAAAACATGTAGCAAAATGTTATTGATATTAGTGTCAAAACCATAATAGTTTTTAATAAGAGAAAAACACAAATTGCTTATATTTTAAAGTGACCATTTAATTTCATGCCATATTTGTCAGAAACTATTGATACCTCATTACATTACAACTGGTAGTGTTTTGAGGCCATTGGGTGCCGTTATTTAATGTTTTTGTAAGAACCTTTGCAGGATATAACCAAATAAACGTTTTTAAAGCAGACCTCCTGCATATTTTTATTTTTGGAATCTAGCTTTGTATGATTCATTGTTCAAAATCATGCTTATTTATACTATAGTGTGTTATACTGGGTCTTGGAAGAGGTAGAGGTTCATCCTCTGTCTGAAACAAGACATTTTAGCTCCTCTCCCATTAAGCCATCTGTCTTCTGATTGGCTGCACCTCGCAAACCAAAGGTTTGAACAGCAAACAAATGGAGCTGCTGTGCTTAGAGAGAGAGCTGTGTGCTTTTGTCATTAAGGATATCCTGTCTCACTGGCATCACACAGAACCAGGAGTAGAAAAAAAAAACTCTGAAATTGAGGGTTTAGATCAGTGTAAAGCATGACATTTATGATGTATCACTCATACCTACACTGTTTGACACTCTGGCCATGTTTAATTTGAGAATCCACCATTGTAATTTACATAAATAATGACAGAAAATAATACATAGTTTTACTCTATTTCATTGTTGATCTGTACTGGAAATGCTCTCCACGTAGCTGTTTGTCACAAACGTGTACTTGTCATACTCACATGCAACATATCTGTTTAATTTCATCATATCGCCCTCTGTGATTCCTGGATAGATGATATTGTCTGCTGAACTCAGCCCTGCTGTGCGCTGTTATGCTGCTCTCTCACACATTTGGCTCAACTCCACTCATGTCCTCTCGCTTTCCACATCCCAGCCCTCTGTTCTCTATCCTCTCTCCTGCTTCCACTTTGCCTCAGCCACCATTTCCTTCGCATTTCAGAGCCTAGAAATATGCTTGCACACCGCATCCTCACATGCTCATGTACCCTCTCTCTGACAGTCTCCTCCCCCATCTCCACCTCTATGCAGTAGCCTTGGTTCCTCAGGAAGCACTGTGTGCAGGAAGCTAAGGGCGTTGAACCTAACTGTTTGCCTTGTTTCCTCCCATGACAACAATGATAGTAAATTATAAGTACACACCAACAGCATTTATGTTTTACTGCTTGAAGTTGGCTGCATTTCATGTACAGCAATGCAAGTCGAAATGCTGGTGGATTTTGATGTCTAAACTTAATATGTTGACCTGCATGGACTGCTTACCAGATACTAGTGTTTTTCAGTTTACATATACACTATATAACTGAGGGTGAAGCTGATTGTCTCATTTTTACTGAGCAGAATGTAACCAGAGCCAGGTTCACAAACCCTGTAGGTATAAAGAGTCACACAACAGCAGTTATTTAAAGGTTTCTGCATTTTAGATGCCACTCTTTTGTCTGTGCTATGAATGGGTATGCTTATATTTCTGCAGCACGGGTATGTGCCTCATTTTCTTATAACCAGGTACCTTTGCTTCAAATAGGGAGCAGTAGGTAGAAAAATTTATGTGAGGTGAGGAGAACAATTTTCATTTGCATACGAGAGCACGTTGATGAATAAAGTCAATGCTGTGTTGTAATTCTACCGCTGCTGTTCTGGTGGTGTTGTATAAATAGTATTTTTGTGTATTAAATGGCCACTATCCAGAGTCCTGTGTTTTTCTGCTCTAGTGAGTGCATGGCAGTCATACCTCCACAGAGAGAGAGTGGAGAGAGTCAGTCACTTGGTTTTCATCCGTGAGATTAAAGCCCTCTGCAGCAGGCCCATGTGTGATTTGTCTTTTCCTGTCTTAGGAGTAAGAGTAAAAAAATAACATACAAAATGTGTGTGTGTGTGTGTGTGTGTGTGTGTGTGTGTGTTCATGGTATATATCCTTTATCAGGATACTGCATGTTGTCATAGCATTTTCATCTTCAGTGACAGATCTTTAGAGGGTAGTATTTGCTTAACAGAAGCATATATAGCCACAGACTGCTGTAGCTGTTCCTTCCACTCTGTGTGCTTTCCAGTAGTTTCCCTGTTTTAATGCATGCACACTGCGCTGGTGCTTAGACAGCTTCCTAATGAGGACGAAATGGGAAATCTAAGAGAAACTCAGTGTTTGTGTGTGGCTGAATAGAGATGCTGCCAGCAGACTGTGTGGAAAGTCTGAAATGGCTTCTTGACAAAGGTGAATTGTGTGGCTTCATGCAGTTACTCTTACCAGTACATTAGCTAGCATGTGTCTCCATACCTGTTTTCATACATGATTCTTGTTGTTTCTCTCACATGTAGCACACAACAGGAGACACTTCCTATCAGACCTGTTCTAAATACTGGAAAAATGCCATAGTGAGTGGTCGTCCTCTCACTTTGTAATAATTGGATTACTAGGCTTGCATGGAAATGGATATTGGTCCGATCTTGACTCAGAAATCTGGATTGGGTCTTGCTGATAATGTGTTGACCTATGGGCCAATCTGTTTATTTAAGTTCTACGTTATTCCATGTTTACTTTGTCAGCAGCAGCTCACGGAAGAGCTAATGAAGCATGGAGGAAGCTAACAGCAAAGGAGCAGCAGATTAAAGGTATTTCTCGCCCGCTTCACCAACAACTTTTATTTGTGTTTGCAAAAGTTTTTTACTTAACTGCAAACTGTGGTGAAGTCAAGGGGGATATGAATGAAAAGCTCAGATGATGATTCTTTGGCTAATCTCTTCATTCAGACATTTTATAAGGTAGATGCTTTTAGCACTTGTTGGGAAGTTTTTATTAATGTTATTAATATTATTTCACTATAGCTGTATCTTAGCTCCACAAATAATGTGTGTGTGTGAGGATGTGATGACTGCGACTAGTGCAAATAAATGTATTCTAATAAACAAATTTAGTACATTTATATTCTTGGTTGTATTTATTTGGTACAGGTTGTCGAGTTTAAGTTGAACCTGATGTTGCATTACACATAAAAGAATAATTCTCAGTCTCTTCCCAGCAGATAAAATACAGAATTAATTTAACACTGCTATCAGATGAATACTGTGTATCAGCAGATACCTGAAGTCAAGTTTGCCTGTATCATATTGGAACTGGACAAAGTTAGATTGGTGCATCCCTAACTTTTACGTGCACTATTAACACCAATGCAAATCAGCCCTGTTGGTCATCAAACAGACTCTGTTGGCAGGGTTAAATATCTGCTCCCACTGCGTTGGAAATTGGCATTCTCAAATGCACCTTCGTTAGATAATGTCTAGGATGTAGTGCATGTGACGATGGCTCATGTCACCAAGGTGGAGTGTGGGTCTATCACACATCAACACTGCAGATCCGTACTGTCTGATAATCTTTCTGATCATGTTATCTGCATCTTCTAGAGAGACATGCTGTATTATGGAGAACACAGACTGTGTGTTTAAAGAAATCCATTTCATAACCGTGTGTGGAACTGGCGAGCAGGCTTTGTAGCTGGATATTTGATTTAGTGTATGTGTTGAGACAATGTGTGTCAGCTGGAGATATTTATTAAATGCCTGCTTTTTTACTGGCTAAGAAATGTGTGGGTTAGCGGATGGCTGCAGGCTTTCAGAACCAACACAGTTGACTTGTTCTGTGCTGTTAGAGCATGTGCGGGTGTTTATGTACCATGTGCTGCTACTCCTCCATTTCCAATATTCATAGAGCTCTGTCTTTCACCGAAACCATGGCAACAGAAAATGACAAATGGCAGAACTGTGGAAACGCTCAGGTTGCGTGTGAGGCTTAATGGCAGAGCAAGCTTTCTCGATTTTAAAAAAAAAAAAAAAAAAAAAAAAAAAAAAAAAAATTTAAAAAAAAATTATATAAAAAATATAAAAAAAATAAAAAAACAAAAAAAAAAAAAAAAAAAAAAACTTTATCAAGA